>JARHVA010006039.1:0-167500 GCA_037957365.1 Torreya grandis
AACCAATGTCATTAGATGATGTAATTCATAAACTTGTGACAAATTTTTGAAATATTTTAGGTGTTTTATACTTTAAGTCAGTTTAATTATACCAAAGTAATTATGCATAACAATACATAACACTGGGAAAAATTTTAGATATATTTGGGGCATTTCATATTTTAAGTTAGGTTTCCCATACTAATGTCATTATGGAAAAATTCATAAAATTAGAATAAATTTCAAAAATATTAGGGGTGTTTTAAAATCTTGAGTTGGATTTCTCATTCAAATGTCATTATTTATTGAAATTCATAACAATGGGACATTTTTAAAATATTTTTAATGTTGCATATTTTATTCATATTTCCCATACCAATGTATTTGAATGGCATAATTCCTAACATAAGAGAAAATTTTATAAATATTTGGGGAGTTTCCTATTTTGAGATAGGTTTCCCATAGCAATGTCATTACATGATTAAATTGACAACATTGGTACAAATTTTACAAATATTTTAGGTGTTGAAGATTCAATGTTGTGTTTCCCTCACAAATGTTTGCATGACACAATTCATAACACTATAATAAATTTTAAAAATATTTGGGAGGCTACATATTTTGTGTTAGGTTTCTCATACCAATGTCATTGTAAATCATAATAGAAGCACTAGGAAAATTTTAGAGATATTGGGGTGTTGCATATTTTGTGTCATGTTTCCCATACCAATGTTTTTGTGTGTAAAAATTCATAACACTAGGACAAATATCAGAAATGTTTGGAGTGTTGCATATTTTGAGTCGTGTTTATCATACCAATGCCATTTCAAAACACAATTCACAACAATAGAACAAATTTTAAAAATACTTGGGATGTCACATATTCTAAGTCAAGTTTCTCATACCAATGTCATTATATGGTATAATTCACAAAACTTAGACAAATTTTAAAAATATTCTAGCTATTACATATTTTGAGTCAGGTTTCCCATACCAATGTTTTTGCATGACTCAATTGTAACACTTGGAAAAATTTATGTAATATTTGGGGTGTTGCATATTTTGAATCAGGTTTCCCATACTAGTGTTATTGCTTAGAATAATTCACAACACTATGACACACTTAAGAAATATTTGGGGTGTTGCATATTTTTAGTTAGATTTCCCATATGATGTCATTATATGATATGATTTACAACATTGGGAAAAAAATTGAAAATATTTTGGGTGTTCTATATTTTGAGTTAGTTTTCTCATACCAATGTTGTTTCATGATGCAATTCACAACACCATTGTAAATTTTGAACTTATTTGGGTAGTTTCATATTTTGAGTCAAGTTTCTTGTACTAGTGTTAATGCATGATACAACTCATAACACTAAGACAAATTTTATAAATATTTGGGGTATCACATTTTTGAGTTTGGTTTCCCATATTTGGGTTGTTATGTAATGTAGTTTATAACACTAGAAAAAAATTTAGAAAATATTTGAGGTGTTTCATATTTAGAGTTGGGTTACACCTACTAATGTCATTTTATAATGCAATTCACAACACTCTAAAATTTTTTAAAAATATTTGTGGTGTTTCATATTATGATTTAGGTTTCCCATACTAATGTCATTGTGTAGAGTTATTCACAAAACTAGGACATATTTCATAAATATTTGGGGTGATGCATATTTTTAGTCAAGTTTCCTATACCAATGTCATTGTGATACTTAATTCACAAAACTGGGATAAATTTAGAAAATATTTGGTGTGTTTCTTATTTTGAGTTATATTTCCCATCCCAATGTCATTTCACATTACAATTATCATAAATGGGACATATTTTATAAATATTTTGGGTGTTGAATATTTTTAATCAAGTTTCTTATACCAATGTCATTGCATGGCATAATTCAAAACACATCGACAAATTTAAAAAATATTTGGCTATTGCATATTTTGAGTTGGGTTTCCCATACTAATGTATTTGTGTAGTGTAATTTTTAACACTAGGACAAATTATAAAAATATTTGGGGTGTTGTATATTTAGAGTTGAGTTTCCCTTAACAACGATGTTGCATGATGTAGTTTACAACACCAAGGCAAATTTTAGAAATATTGGGGGTTTTACATATTTTTATTTAGGTTTTTAGAACCAATGTTTTTATGTAGAGTAATTATAACACTAGGACAAATTTTAAAAATTATTTGGGGTGTTGTATATTTTGAGTTGTGCTTCCTGTACCAATGTCATTGCATAGTGCAATTTACAACACTGGGACAAATGTCTAAAATATTTTTGGTGTTGCATTTTTTAGTCAAATTTTATATCATTGAGTGGCATAATTTACAACACCAAGATTTTTTTAAAAAATATCTATGGTATTGAAAATTTTTAGTTGGGTTTCCCATACCAATGTTTTTATGTTGAGCATTTTTAAACATCGTGAACACAAATTCATAAATATTGTAGGTGTTGGATATTTTGAGTTAGGTTTCCCATAAAATTTTGTTTGCATGGCATAATTCACAACATTGGGAAATTTTTCATAAATATTTTTGGTGTTGCATATTTTTTAGGTTTCTTATACCAATTCCTTTGCAATATGTAATTCATAATACTAGGATGACTTTAAAAAATATTTTAGGTGCTGCATATTTTAAGTTGGGTTTCTTTTACCAATGTCATTATGTGGTATAATTATATAACTTGGATAAATTTTAGAAATAATTTAGATGTTGCATATTTTGAGTCAGGTTTCCCATACCATTGTCATTACATGGTGAATTTAATAACATTGGAACAAATTTCAAAAATATTTGGGGTGTTACATGTTTTGAGATAGTTTTCCCATACCAATGAAGTTTTATGTTATAATTTGCTAAACTGGGACAAATTTAATAAGCACTTGGCATGTGGTACATTTTGAGCTAGGTTTCCCATACCAATGTAATTTTGCATAAGTTCACAACATTAGGAAAAACTCTAAAATATTTGGGGTGTTTAAAATTTTAGTCAATGTTATTATATTAATGTCTTTATGTAGAGTAATACAAAACACTTAAATAAATTTCATAAATAATTGGGGTGTTTCATATTTTGAGTTGGATTTCTCATTCTAATGTCATTGTGCATCATTATTCACAAAAAAATAGAGATATTTTGTAAACATTTGGGGTGTTTGATATTTTGAGTAGGGTTTCCCATACCAATGTTGTTGCATGGTATAATTTACAACACTTGGATAAATTTTATGAAGTATGTGGGGGGATACATATTTTGTGTTAAGATTCTTGTACCAATGTTGATACATGATGTAATTCACAACACTGGGACAAATTTTATAAAATATTTGTGGTGTTACATATTTTGAGTCATGTTTCTAGTAAAAATGTCATAGTAGGGTAATTCATAATACTGGGAAAAATATCTAAAATATTTGGGATGATACATATTTTGAGATGGGTTTCCCATACCAATGTCATTACACAACATGATTCCCAAAACCTAGATAAATTTGAGAAATATTTGTGGTTTTAGATATTTTGAGTTGGGGTTCTTGAACCAATAATGCTACATGTCATAATTTATAATAATGGAACAAAATTTCAAAATTATTTTATGTGTTTCATATTTTGTTTTAGGTTTCCCATACCAATGTTGTCGTGTGACAATTCACAAAATTAGGACACATTTTGAAAATATTTGGGGTGTTGCATATTTTGAGTTAGGTTTATTTTACCAATGTCTTTGTGTAATACAACTCATAACATTTTGAAACATTTTGAAAATATTTGGGGTGTTGCATATTTTGAGTTAATTTTACCATATCAATATCGGTATTCAATATAATTTAGAATATTGGGACAAATTTTGTAAATATTTGGGGAGTTACATATTTTGAGTCAGATTTCCCATATGAATATCATTACCTAACATAATTCACAACACTAGGAAAGAAATTTAAAATATTTTAGGTGTTCAATATTTTGGTTTGGGTTTCTTATACCAATGTCATTACTCAAAGTAATTCATGACACATGATTTTTTTTTAAATATTTAGGTTGTTGCATATTTTTAGTCATGTTTCTCATACTAATGGCATTGCCTGATGCAATTCACAAGATTGGGACAAATATCAAAAATATTTGGGTTGTTGTATATTTTGAGTTAGTTTTCCCATACCAATGTCACTACACATCACAATTTGCAAGACTGGTAAAAAATTCTTAAACGTTTGGTATGTTTCATATTTGGAATTGGGTTTCCCATACCATAGTCATTATGTGGTGTAATTTGTAAAATTGGGATGAATTTCAAAAATATTTGGGGTGTTGCATATTTTCATATAGGTTTCCCTTACCAATGTCATTATGTGGTATATTTCACCACATTAGGACAAATTTTAAAAATGTATATACTATTGCATATTTTGAATTATGTTTTATATACTAATGTCATTACATAATGCAATTCACAACATTGGGATAAATTTTAGAAATATTTGGGGTGTTACATATTTTGAGTTAGGTTTTTTGTACCAATGTCATTACATGATGTAATGCATAACACTAGGAATTTTTTTTAAAGTATTTTAGGTGTTTCATACTTTGAGTTAGGTTTGTTATACCAATATTATTTTTTATAACAATTCGTAACACTAGGACAAATTTTATATATTTTTGGGGCATTTTATATTTTGAGTCAAGATTCACATACCAATGTTGTTGTGCAACAAAAATTTTAGTAGTGAAACAAATTTCAAAAATATTTGGGGTGTTTAAAATTTTTAGTTGGATTTATCATTCCAATGTCATTATGAATTGCAATTCATAATAATGGGACATTTATGAAATATTTTTTTTGTTTCACATTTTTAGTCATTTTCCTTTACCATTATCATTGAATGACATAATTCACAACATTGGGTAAAATATTATAAATATTTGGGGAGTTGCATATTTTGATTTAGGTTTTCCATATAAATGTAATTGTATGATGTAATTCATAACACTGTGATAGATATTGAAAATATTTTGGGTGTTCTAAATTTTGGTTTAGGATTTTCATATTATTATCATTATGTGATGCAACTAATAACACTGAGATAAATTTTTAAAATATTTGGGTTGTTTCATATTTTCAGTCATGTTTCTGATATAAATGTCATTACATAATAAAATTCATAACACTAGGACAAATTTCAAAAATATTTGGGGTGTTTCATATTTTGAGTCAACTTTCCCATACCAATATTGTTGCATAACATAATTGGTAACACTAGGACAAATTTTATAAATTCTTAGGGTGTTGCATATTTTGAGTTTTGTTTCCCATACCAATGTCATTGTGCATCTAAATTCACATCACAAGGACAATTCAAAAAAAAAAATTAGGGTTTTGGATATTTTGAGTTAGGTTCTCATACCAAGGTAAATTCATAGCACAAATCACAAAACTAGAACAAATTTCAAAATATGTGGGGTGTCACATTTTTTGAGTCAAGTTTCCAATGTTAATGTGGTTGTGTGGTATAATTTGCAACACTAGGACTAATTTTAAAAATATTCTATCTATTGTATATTTTGAGTTAGGTTTCTTATACTAATGTCATTATGCAACATAATCACTACACTAGGACAAAATTAGGAAATATTTGGGGTGTATCATATTTTGAATTAGGTTACCCATACCAATGTCATTACATGGCATAATTCACAACACTATGACACACTTAAAAAATATTTGGGGTGTTGCATATTTTTATTTAGGTTTCCAATAATAATGTCATTGTGTGATGCTATTTGCAACATTGGAAAAAAAATTGAAAATATTTTGGCTATTGCATATTTTGAGTAAGGTTTCCCATACCAATGTCATTTTGTGACATAATTTGCAACACTAAGGAAAAAATTTAAAATGTTTGGGTTGTTGTATATTTTGAGTCAGGTTTCCCATATTAATGTTATTGCATGATACAACTCAAAGCTCTATGAAATTTTTTATAAATATTTGGGGTATCACATTTTTTGAGTCTAGTTTCCCATACTATTATTGTTGTATGATGTATTTTGTAATACTAGGAAAAAATTTAGAAAATATTTAGGGTGTTTCATATTTTGAGTTGAGCTACCCCTACCAAAGTCATTATGTAACATGATTTGTAAAAATGGAAAACATTTCATGAATATTTAGTGTGTTAGATTTTATGAATCAAGTTTCCCAAACAAATGTCATTATGAAGAGTAATTCAAAACATTGGGACACATTTTAGAAATATTTGGGGTGATGCATATTTTTAGTTAGGTTTCCCATACCAATGTTGTTATGTAATTTATTTCACCAAATTGGGACAATTTTTTGAAATATTTGGGGTGTTTCATATTTTGAGTTGGATTTCCCATCCTAATGTCATTAAAATTGAAAATTTTGGGGTGTTGAATATTTTTAAATGGGTTTCTTAAATGGATGTCATTACATGACATAATTCACAACACTTCGACAAATTTCAAAAATATTATAGGTTTTACATATTTTGAGTTGGGTTTCCCATATCAATTTCTTTATGTAGCACAATTTGTAACACTAGGACAAAGTTTATAAATATTTGGGGTGTTACTTATTTAGAGTTAGGTTTCCCTTACCAATGTCATTGCATGACATAATTCACAATACTAAGATAGATTTTAGAAATATTGGGTGTGTTGCATAATTTGAGTTGATTTTACTATACCAATATCACTAAGTTGATATATTTATAACACTATTACAAATTTTAAAAATATTTGGGGTGTTGCATATTTTGATTCATGCTTATTGTACCAATGTCATTGCATGATGCATTTCATAACACTGGGACAAATGTAATAAATATTTTTGGTGTTGAATATTTTGAAATAGGTTTTCTATACCAATGCCATTGAGTAGCATAATTTACAACACTAAGAAAAATTTCAAAAATGTTTGGGGTGTTGCATATTTTGAGTTGAGTTTCCCATAACAATGTTGTTGCATGGATAAATTCTCAACTAAATTTTATGAAATATTTTGGGTGTTGGATATTTTGCTTCAATTTTCCCATAATAATTTTGTTGCATGTTATAATTCATAACATTGGGAAATTTATCATAAATATTTTGGGTATTGCATATTTTATGTCAGGTTTCTAGTACCAATGTCCTTATGTAATGTAATTCATAATAGTAGGACAAATTTTTAAAATATTTTATGTTGCATTTTTTGAGTCAAGTTTTCCATACCAATGTCTTTGTGTGCCACACTTCATAAAATTGGGATAAATTTCTAATATATTTTAGGTGTTTCATATTTTGAGATGTGTTTCTTATACCATTATCATTACATGGTGTATTTCACAAAATTGGCATAAATTTCAAAAAAAATTGGCATGTATTAAGTTTTAAGATGGTTTTCCCATACTAAGGTCATTGCATGGTGTAATTAACTACATTGGGAAAAAATTTAAAAATATTTGAGGTGCTTCATATTTTGAGTTGGGTTTCTCATACCAATGTCATTTTTCATAGTAATTCAAAACATAGGGACAAATTTTATAAATATTTAGGGTGTTGCATATTTTGAGTCAGGTTTTTTATACCAATGTCCTTGTGTGGAGTAATTTGAAACACTAACAAATTTCATAAATATTTGGGGTGTTACATATTTTTAGTTGTATTTCTCATTCTAATGTTGTTGTGTATTGTAACTCATAACAATTAGACATATTACATAAATATTTGGGGTGTTCCATAATTTGAGTCAATTTTATCTTACCAATGTCATTGCACCACAAAATTTTCAATGCTAGGTCAAGTTTGTGAAATATGTGGGTTGTTGCATATTTTGAATTGAGATTCCTATACCAATGTCGATGCATAATGTAATTCTCAACATTCTAACAAAGTTTAGAAATATTTTGGTTGTTGCATATTTTGAGTCATGTTTTGATTAAAAAATTCATAAGATAATATAATTTACAATACTAGTAAAAACATCCAAAATATTTGAGATGATGCATATTTCGAGACGGGTCTCCCATACCAATGTCATTTCTCAACATGATTCACAACACTGGGACAAATTTTAGAAATATTTGGGGTGTTTCAAATTTTGATTTAGGTTCACCATACTAATGTCTCGACACATCACAATTCAAAACACTGGGAAATTTTTTAAAAATATTTGATGTGTTGCATATTATGAGTCAAGTTTTTCATGACAATGTTGTTATGTGACATAATTTGCAACACTAAAAAAATTTGTAAATATTTGGGATGTTCCATATTTGGATTCAATTTTCCCATACTAATGTCATTATGTGGTGTAATTATCAACATTGGGACAAATTTCAAAAATACTTGAGGTGTTGCATATTTTGATTCAGGTTTCTAGTACCAATTTTATTACATGACATAATTCACAATATAAGGACAAATTTATAAAATATTTAGGGTATTAATATTTTGATTTGGGTTTCTCATACCAATATTATTGTATAATGCAATTCACAACACTGGGATAAATTCTAAAAATATTAGGGGTGTTTTCTTTACCAATGTTGCATGTCATAATTCATAACACTGGGACACATTTTTTTAAAAATTGGGGTGTTTCATATTTTGAGTCATGGTTCCCATATCAATGTCATTGTTTAATATAATTCATAAAATTAGGATAATTTTTTTAAATATTTAGGGTGTTGTATATTTTGAGTTGGGTTTCCCATATGAATGTCATTACATGACATAATTCACAATATTAGATCAAATTTTGGAAATGTCTTAGGTGTTCCATATTTTGGGTATAGTTTCTCATACCAATGTTCTTACATGAAGTAACTCACAACACTAGGAATCATTTCTAAAATATTTCAATTTTTGTATATTTTGAGATGGGTTTCCCACACTAATCTCATTACATGATACAATTTGTTAGACTAGGACAAATATAAGAAATATTTGGGGTGTTTAATATTTGGAGTCAGGTTTCCCATACCAATTACACATCATAATTTGTAACACTGGGAAAATTTTGGGAAAAAATTATGGTGTTACAAGTTTTGATTTAGGTTTCCCATACAAAATTTATTGCTCAATGCAATTTTCAACATTGAGAAAAATTATGAAATATTTGGTGTGTTGCATATTTTGAGTCAAGTTTGCCATGCCAATTTCTATTGCAAGGCACAATTCAAAACACTAGGACAAATTTCAAAAATATTTGGGGTGTTGCATGTGGAGTCAATATTACAATAACAATGTTGTTGCATATTGTAATTCACAACACTATGACAAATTTTAAAAATATTTGATATGTTGCATATTTTAAGTTGGGTTTTCTATACCAATGTTTTTGGACATCATAATTCAAAACACTGGGAAATTTTTTATAAATATTTGGGGTGTTAAATATTTTGAGTCTAGTTTCTCCTACCAATGTCATTGCATAACACAATTTATGACACTAGGTTACTTTCAAAAATATTTGGTGTATTGCATATTTTTAGTTGGGTTTCCCATAAATATGTCATTATGTGGAACAATTAACAACACTAGGACATATTTCAAAAACATCTAGGGTGATACATATTTTGAGTCAATTTTCCCATACCAATGTCATTTTGTGATGTAAATTATAACACTAGGACAAATTTTAGAAATATTTGGTGTATTTCATATTTTGAGTTGGATTTCCCATTCTAATGTTGTTGTGCATTAAAATTCACATCAGTGAGACATTTGAGAAATATTTTGAGTGTTGAATATTTTTAGTCAAGTTTATTTTACCCATGTTGTGGTGAGGCATAATTTGTAACACTTGGATAAATTTCAAAAATATTTTAGGTGTTGCACATTTTGAGTCATGTTTGTTATACCAATGTTGTTGTGCAGTGTAATTCACAACACTAGGACAAAATTCATAAATATTTGGGGTGTTTCATATTTGAAGTTAGGTTTTGCATAGCTATATATTTGCATGACATTATTCACAAAATTTGGACAAATTATATAAATATATGGGGTGTTTCATATTTTGATTTGGGTTTCCCATATTTTATGTCATTACATAATGTAATTCACAACACTAGGAAAAAAAGTGTAAAATATTTTGAGTTAGTTTTCCCATACCATTGTCATTAAACAACACAATTTTCAACACATGGAAAAATTTTAAAAATATTTGGGATGTTGCATATATTGAGTTGGGTTTTCCATACCAATTTTTTTACATGGATCAATTCCCAACAATGGAAAAAATTAAAAATATTTAGGGCTTTGCATATTTTCAGTCAGGTTTCCCATAGCAGTTTGTTTGCACAATATAATTCATAACACTAGGATTTTTTTTTTAAATATTTTGGGTGATGCATATTTTGATTTAGGTTTCTGATAACAATTTTGTGACAAAATTCATAGCATTAGGATAAATTAAAAAAATATTTAGTGTGTTCTATATTTTGAGTCAGGTGTCCCATATCAATATCATTGCATGGTATAATTCACAACACTGGGACAAATTTTAGAAATATTTAGGGTGTTATATATTTTGAGTTAGGTTTCTCATTCCAATGTTGTTGTGGGTTACAATTCTAAACATTGGGACATATTTTATAAATAGTTGGGGTGTTCCATATTTTTAGTATAGGTTTCCCATAGCAATGTCATTGTGTAAAGTAATTCACAATGCTAGCACAAATTTTAGAAATATTTGGTTGTTGCATATTTGGAGTCATGTTTATAATACTAATGTTGTTGCATGGTGAAATTCACAAAATTAGGAAAAAATTTGGAAATAATTGGGGTTTGCATATTTTCAATTAGGTTTCTGATACCAATGTTGTTGTGTAATGTAATTGGAAACACTAAGATTTTTGAAATATTTTAGGTTTTGTGTATTTTAAGTCAGGTTTCATATACCAATGTATTTATATGGTGTGATTTACAACACTAAGACACATTTTATAAATATTTTGGGTGTTACATATTTTGAGTTAGGTTTCTCATACCAATGTTGATACATGGCACAATTCAAAGTACTAGGAAAATTTTCAAAAATATTTGAGGTGTTACATATTTTTGAGTCAATTTTCCCATATTAATGTCATTGTATGTTGTAATTCACAAAACAAGGTAAAATATTGGAAATATTTTGGGTGTTGCATATTTTTAGTTTAGTTTCCCATGATAATGTCATCATGTGGTATACTTCACAACACCAGAACACATTTTATAAATATTTTGCATGTTGTATATATTTAAGTCAAGTTTTCCATACCAATGTCATTACATAGTTAAATTTGTAAAGTTGAGACCAAATTCATAAATATTTGTGGTGTTAACATATTTTTTAGTTGAGTTTCATATACCAATGTCATTGCACAACATAATTCACAACACTAGGACAAAATTTAAAAATATTTAAGGCATTGCATATTTTGTGTTGGGTTTCCCATACCAATGTCCTTACATGACCCAATTTAAAACAATGGGACAAATTGAAAACATATTTGGGGTGTTGCATATTTTTAGTTAGGTTTCCTCTACCATTATAATTACATAGGGTGACTCACAACATGAGGATAAATTTGGGAAACATTTAGGGTGTTGTATATTTTGATTCATGATTCCCTTAAAAATATCATTGCAATTTACAATTCGTAATACTTTTAAGAGCTCAAATATTTGGAATTTTTCATATTTTCAATTAGGTTTTCCATACCAATGTCATTGTGCATCATAATTCATAACACTAATTTTTTTTTTCAAAATATTTAGGGTGCTACATATTCTGAGTTAGGTTTCTCATAATATTAACCATGCATGATGTAAATTAAAAAACTAAAAAAAATTTCATATATATTTTGGTTGTTGCATATTCAAAGTAAAAATTTCTCATTCTAATGTCATTGTGCATCACAATTCATAACATTGAGAAAAGTTTAGAATTATTTGGGTTGTTGTATATTTTGATTTAGGTTGTATATACCAATGTTTTTCAAGATCATAATACATACCATTGGGACACATTTTATAAATATTTAGGGTGTTGCATATTTTGATTTGGGTTTCCCATATAAATGTCATCACACTTCATAATTTGTAATAATTTGAAAATTTTAAGAAACATTTGGGGTGTTTAATATTTTTAGTTGGGTTTCCCATATCAATGTCATGGCATAGTGTAATTCACAATACTGGGATAAATTTTTAAAATACTTGGGGTATTGTAAATTTTGAGTTAGGTTTCCCATACCAATTACATCACTTGGTATAATTCAAAACACTAAGATAAATTATAGAAATATTTATGGTGTTGCATATTTTGAGTTAAGCATTTTATACCATTGTAATTACATGGATCAATTTACAAGCATGGGACAAATTTTAGAAATATTTTTGGTGTTGCATATTTTGAGTCAGGGTTCCCATACCAATGTTGTTGTATGATTCAATTCATAAAATTGTGTTAGATTTTTGAATTATATTAGGAGTGATTTATAGACCTAGATGTTTATGAGTTTGTTCACAATACGGAACTATGAATATTTGTACTAGATGTAGTTGAAGGAGCATAACCATTAACATTAGCATAGACACATAGACTCCATAACATAGATCTGGAGCAGTTGATTTTATTGATTACTTTTGGTCAACTCAAAGATGTCATGGAGGTATTACTGAGTCGAAAAAATGAGGGCAAGGTTTATCTTTCCCAAGATATAACCATTCACATCAATATGGTTGTGATGGCAAGGGCAACAAAAATGCTTATTAGGGGGAGATCTATAGCTCATTATAAATCCAAAAACACCACCAATATTTTTGGATATCTAGGAAAAATAATCTCATAGATTATGACGAATTCCACTAGAGGATAATGATGATGTGTCAAAGCGCATTTTGGTAGAATGTATTTCTTATAGATTATAGCAGATGATAAAGGATGCCAAGAAGGATATAAAAGGGGTCATAAATATCTCCCATTAAATGATCCATCAAAATGAGGAATTCAACTAGCCTAAATTCTTGGTTAGTGAACTTACTTTGAACATTGATAAAGTCTTGGTGATGATGAAGCAAACTTTCTAGTACCAAATTTTGGTATTATTGTTAGTTTTTACATAGTGGAAGTCACTTAAAGGCAAAGTTCATCCTAATGTCAACTAATTACTGAATGTGTAGTTATAGAATCTCACCTAGACCTTAAAAATCACCTATTTTGGGTATTAAGCCAAGTTCACCAATTGCTGAAATGATTTGGTGGAGGTAATCATAGCCAACCCATACATACTACCTAAAGTCATGTAGTATTTGGGCCAACATGTAGTCCTAATGAAGCCACTAAAGGGCATTGCCATCAGAAATAATGAACTTCCAAAGGTATTAGGCCTGCCCTTTCCATATATTATCAAAATGTAGATAGTGCAGACTAAGGTGGCCAAGCAAAAAAGTGATCACAGTAATGAGAGTAACCTAATTATAGATGGTACCACCAAATTTTCTAGCTCTTATAGATAAAACTACAAAACCTTCAATAACAGTTGCACCAATACAATATATAGGGAAGTTCAAGGCACTTAAGGGTAGAATATCTCTATCTCCCCCAAGGTACAAGACTTCAAGCTAGATCACCTAGTTGGATGACCCAAACATACCCAGAATCTTTGGGATTTATGACATGACACACATGGGCACTAATGAACAATAGGTCTACAGGATGGTGGTGGCTGATATGGTTTGAGACCTATATGAGGAGGATGAAAAATAATTTTTTTTGGGAAATTAGTGTGTACCATTCAAGTGAAAAATAAATCTCTATAAAATATATGGATTGAGTTACCCTTACCCTACATCTATCATCATAAATACTATGGCTAAAGAGATTAAATTATAGTGCATTAGGAAAACATTCAAGATAGTAAAAACCAAAATAATCCCATCATAGTCTATATATGTAGAAGTTATCCATCCAAAACCATTTATATAGTGTATATAGACTCTACACAACCATCAAAAATCTAGGGTGGACATCCCACCTATTCTTTTGGATGCCATTAGAGAGTCTATGATGGAAGTAAAACAAACATAATAAGTTGACACCCCAAAACCAACACAATGCTTGGTATGTAACAAAAATGTTTCTAGGGCATAAATGCAAATTAATATCCTTAGATCCTCACCATCATAATTTAAAGAGGCCATGACTAATATATATGAATTTTCACTTAATGATAAGACTATATAAGAATAATAATCTACATGTGAGGAAGCAGATAGAGCAGCTAGGTGTCGCATGTGCAAGTAAGAAAAGTGAACGGCTAAGGTCGAGGATAAACAAAAGGTAGAAGAGTAATAATAATATGAGGAATCCTAATGCCAAGCTAAGGAAGCAAAGGCTTGAAATAAAGTTGAGGATGTTGAGGTCCTCAAACAATAAGAATAGGAAGAAGAAAACACAGCAAGAAGCCAAAGTTGTAGAACAAGCCATACAATAACAACATGCAAAAAAATGAAAGTGCAAGGATGTTGAATTATAATTGGAGCATAGATAGAAGGAATTAGATAAGGAATATAAGAACAACTAGATTGTACATGATCAAGCACAAAAATAAGGCATAGGCAAATGAGGAAACCAAGAAAGCCTAAGAAGACACTGAGAAGAAATTGCAAGAAGAGGATACAAAGAAGGCATAAGAAGATGCTAAAAATCAAGCATAGGAGGAGGCTATGAAGAAGAGCACTAAGGAAGACTAAATAGCTACTATGAAGGAAAAATATGCACCAACATGGTCAAGTTTTAGTGTAATGTATGCCCTTCAAGAGATGCCCCAAACATAGGTGGTAGGCATTATGATTTCCTCATAGGATGACAGTTCTTCATCTAGATTATCTAGAATTTGGTTTTGGGATGTGTTAGTAACCTCTACATGGTGCACCATTTTTTCATTACCAATAGCCCTAATATGCATAACACCTACAAGTACATCAATCACTCACCTTTCCTTTATTATTTCCATAATAGAAGCATCCTTAGATGTTTCCCAACTGCCATTATCCAAGAATATTTAAGGTGTCATTTCATTCTAGGAGTTTATTTCAAAGAAGGCAATTACATTAGAGTAGTAAGTAAAGGAGTTCAAGGATACAAATTTGGCAGTCAAAAAATAGTTACATATTACTAGAAATACTATCAAGGATGATTATCCTAACCTTTACACACAACTAATTATGGATACCTCACTCTTATAGAAGGACTAACTTTCTTCTTCTAAACAAAATCACCGTAGATTGGTAGACTTTCAATGAAGTGCATATCATCCAAAAGGGGAAAGCCATCAAAGCTAAGACTGAGGTCCTATATGAATTTATATCTAAGTATCAATCCACCATAGATACTACTCAAGATCAAGCTATGCAACTTACACTTTAGCTATTATATTGGAAGTAGCTAGATACTATTTGGACCACTATGTAGCCTAAATTCACCACATCTAAGTTCACATACACTATAATCACTGTGGCCAATGCAATTTTTCCTACCATGGATGTTGTATTACAAACCTTACTTGGTGTGAGGGATATTTTCATGTAGAGTATGCAAACCTAGATGGACCAAATGTTATGAAACTCTTTCACCAGTGTACAAGTGCAAAGATACATTGATAAGCTAGCACTGTTCCACATAGAAATCACAACCAAAGTCAATATAGTGAAATTTTCTCTACTTGGGATGTCTAACACAAATATTCACTAACTAATAGCTAATCAAGCTCTAATGCAAATTATTTTATGTAATTATTAGGAATTAATCCTAAAATGGAAGTCTTACAAGGATGACTTTGTCCTCATTGATGCAAACATAACACCACTAGTAGATGAACCTAAGATCATTCTACCAATCCAATTATGAAAAATCTTCCAATAAATAAAAATGACACCACCTGCCAATTGATGCTTGCATAGGTTCTAAATTTTTGGAAATTTGGTCAATTTTTTTATAATTATAAGCTTGTATATTACTATGTAGATCTAGTATATTAAAAACTCACAAGGGCGGTAGATTAGTATTCTACTTAGTTAAAAACTTGAAAGGGTAGCTAAGTAGTTTGCAAGGGGTTAAAATAGGTTTATCGACACCAAGAGAGACATCTATGAATATTATGCACTTATAAATTTTATCACCTTTCCTCAATTTTTAGACAACTTACCTCTATGACAACGTCTCAAGATGAGACAACCTTTTAAGTCTAGGAAAGTGTTAGCGGTATAAGGTAAATGTAAAATTATTTTTATGTACTAACATGTCCTACATTAAATACAACTTTATTCTGTTATAGGCTGTTAGGAATTGTTATGAGAATCTCTAGGTTGGTTAAAACTCCATTGATTATGAAATGGAGAACTATTCTCAATGTGGTAAATCTAGAAGTTACAATCATAGTAACTAAAGCCTATATGTATCTGAAAAGAATTCTATAGAAGGGTTGACATGTATGGGAGTAAAAGAATAGTGGTTTTTATTTTGATCAAAGAGTTTTTGCATAGAATATTGATAAAAATGGACCTTGATATATGAAGGTTTTCTATTATAATCCCTAGTATTAGATATTTTATTATGAACTCTAATAATTTATACTCTTTTATGGTAAAATCATAGAGTTTTCTATGTTATTATGAATGTTTTCCTTATTATGTTGATCTAATGTGTAATTTTTTATATCTATATGCAATTTACATCATATGTTGAGATATTAAAAAAGTGTAATTCTCTATGATAAACCTTGCATATGTTTTCAAAGTCTTTATTTAACCATCCTTGAATATTTTGATGTAACTTTGCACACTCTATGCCCATAACTAGCATGTTCTAGTGAAACCCAAGAACTTCTACTAATATTGCCTCTCTTTTGTGTTTATTTACTAGAATTGAAATACCCTTTCCCCCTTATATTTAGAAAGGATAAGCCCAATACTCAAATATTCATATTCATCCTTAACCTATGTGAAGTATAATGTATTAAAATTTTGGTGGTAATAGTGAATCTCTTGGATACTATTCATCAAAACTTCATTTGGGAAATCCAATACCTAAATTAATGCCTTGGGATAATCTTAGATTAGTCCTAAAATGAAATAATAAAGTCCATAGTTATTCCCACCTTATCCTTTTCAAGGAATGCACAATCTCATGGGTGTCTCATGAGGAGTAGATTATAGTAGATAACAACTGATGCCCGAAGGAGGGTCTCAAAATACTGCAGGATTTTTTTTAATTTTAATTTATTTTTTGAATATGTTAAGTCTTATTTTTTGGTAACAATGTGCTAATTATTGTTTGATTATGAAGTATCTTGGAGACTAGTTTACCTATTACCACGGCTAGGTCCCATCAAGGTAGGTTGATAATTTCCCTTGATTTTCCATATAAAACCTAGTTCTAATTAACTGAGACCTACTATTATTCCTATAAGTTCTTCTCTAAAACCTATTCCAAGTTTGTATCCCAAGATGGCTTGGTTAGTTGGCTCAACTATTTGTTAAGGTGTGGAGCCTTAAAGCTTCACCAAGGAGCGCATTACCAAAGTTGCAGGTTTACACAATCACCAGCATCGGCCAGGAGTGACTGACGTCGGTCAAGAGCAGTTGAAGAGACGCTGGCATTGGCAGAGATCAGCCGATGTCGGTCAGGTGCAAGCAGGCAGGAACCGGTGTCGGTTACCTGTGCGTCCAGAAAGCGATTTCTGAGGATAGAACCGAGTGTTTGCATGATGAGATTTAGTTGTATTCTTAAGTCTGCATCTCTATTATTAGCAAGACTATTTTTAGAGCCCTTGTTCAAGAGGCTTAACTGTTGGTTGTAAGTGCATGCTCAAGTTTCCTAATTCTATATGTAGGAAAGATCTTCTTTGCTTATTGTAGTAGAACATTGTGAATGTTGAAGAACAATACAGAATTATATAGGTGAATCAATTCAGGTTGTTGGTGTTGATTGTACTTGAGAGAGAGAGCTCTTGAGGGAAAGAGATCTAGAGAGAGATCTTGTACATCTGAGAGAGGTGTGGAAGAAAGAAGTTTCTTCAATTGTATTCCTTCTGTAAAGAGTTTAATACAATTTTTCAGGGTGGTTTCTTGTATCTCTTATTCTTTGCTATTTATCATTCTAGTTACTTATCTATCTGATTTAATTTTGCAGTTTATTGCTTTCATAAGTGTAATCAAATTGTTGGTTGATCCCCAACAAGTGGTATCAGAGCTCAGGTTCACTAACAGGTGGTTCAGATCTGTGTAGTGTGTATTGATTACAGGTTGCTCACAGGGGTTTCTGTAGGGATTTTTGTTTGAGTGGGAGAAGTAATGGTAGAAGAAAGTAAACTGAGAATGGTGAAGTTCAATGGAAAAAATTATCAACATTGGAGAATGCAGATAGAGGACTATCTGTATCAGAAAGATCTATACTTACCGTTAGGTGGGATTGCAAAGAAGCCCACAGACATGGATGATGAAGAATGGGAAGTTCTTGATAGAAAGGCTCTGGGGTCTATAAGACTGAGTCTAGCATCTACTGTGATATCTAATTTATCATAGGCAAAGTCTACGGTAGAGTTGATGACTACTTTAGCAAATTTGTATGAAAAACCCTCAGCTTTTAATAAGGTATATCTTATGAAGCAGTTATTTAATTTGTGTATGCAGGAAGGTGGATCTGTATCTAATCACCTGAATGATTTCCATGGAATTGTTAATCAATTAAGTTCAGTCAATATTGTATTTGATGATGAAATTAAAGCTCTTTTAATATTATGTTCTTTGCCTGAAAGTTGGCATAGCTTAGTAATGGTAGTTAGTAATACTGCATCTGCTTCAAATATTTTAAAAGTAGAGGATGTTGTTAGTGTTATCTTGAATGAGGAAATTTGTAGGAAAAGCATAGAGGAAACATCAGGGAATGTTTTAAGTTTTGAGAGCAGGGGAAGGCAAAAAGAGAAGAGCAAGAGGAGATCAAGATCTAAGTCTAAGGTGAGAGGTAGATCCAAATCCAGAAATGGCAGGAGGCCACAATGCCAGAATTGTGGAAAGATGGGGCACATAAGCAGAGATTGCTGGTCAAAGCCTAAGGAGGACAATCATCATGAAGGAAAGGAAGAAGCAAAGGTTGTAGGTATTGCACAAGATGCTTTAATATTCTCTTTGCATAATAATATAGAATCTTGGGTATTAGATTCTGGTGCATCTTTTCATGCTACCCCTAATAAAGAATATTTTAGTGACTATATCCATGGAGATTTTAGAATAGTGCAGCTGAAAATGCAAAATGGCAACACATGGGTGTTGAGAGATGTTATGCATGTTCCTAGCTTGAAGAGGAATTTGATTTTTACAGGAAAGCTAGGGGATGAGGGTTGTACAGTAACTCTCACAGCTGAATCTTGGAAGGTGACCAAGGGTGCACTTGTTATGGCTAGAGGTAAGAGAGTAGGTACTCTCTATTTATGTAATTGTGTTACTATTATTTCTCCTTCTATATTATCTACTTTAGATGTGGATGCTAAACTGTGGCACTCAAGGCTTGGCCACATGAGTGAGAAGGGGATGTCAATTCTTAAGTCTAGAGGTAAGCTTTCAGATTTGAAAAACATAGACCTAGAATTTTGTGAGCATTGTGTGTTTGGAAAATAGAAGAGAGTGAGTTTTCTTAAGACTGGGTCAACAAAGAAGAGGCATAAGTTGCAGCTTGTTCACACAGACATGTGGGGACCAGCTCAGGTAGCTTCTATTGGAGGATCACAGTACTATGTTACATTCATAGATGATGCTACAAGAAAGGTATGGATCTATTGTATTAAGAAGAAATCTGATGTATTTGAGACTTTTAAGATTTGTAAATCTATGGTTGAAAATGAAATAGGCAAAAGATTGAAGTGCCTAAGATCTGACAATGGTGGTGAGTTCTGCAGCTACAAGTTTAATTGGTATTGTTATATGCATGGAATCCGTGGGCAAAGGACAGTTCCAAGGACACCTCAGTAGAATGGTATTGCTAAAAGGATGAACAGAACAATCATGGAGCGTGCAAGGTGTATGAGATTGCATGTTGGTTTGCCCTTAGAGTTTTGGGCAGAAGCTGTTGACACTGCAGTATACCTGATTAACAAAGGACCCTCTACAGCTCTGGATGGTGGAATTATAGAAGAGGCATGGATAGGTAAAAAGGTAGATCTCTCATATCTCAAAGTTTTTGGTTGTGAAGCCTTTGTGCACGTAGATAAGGAAAATAGAAAGAAGTTGGATGCTAAGTCTATGAGGTGCACATTTATTGGCTATGGCTCAGATGATTTTGGTTTTAGATTTTGGAATCTAGAAATTAACAAGGTAATTAGGAGCCGTGATGTTGTTTTCAATGAAAAAGTGATGTATAGTGATCAAATGAAGAAGTTGAATCAATCTGGGTAGAGCAATGGAGAATTGGATGAGGTGACAGTCCAAAATGAGTTTGCAGGAAAAAGAAATAATCACTTGCAGGAAAACATAGAGACCGACGTCGGCAGGGTAGGAACCAATGTCGGTAGAAAAGAAACTGATGTTGGTAATACAGGGACCGAAGTTGGTAGGACAGGCACCAATGTCGATCAGGAAGAATCGGCTTTGGCCAGTAATAGGTCTGGAGGTGACCGAGGTCGGTCACTGTCAGAGAATTTGGGCAGACAGCGTGTTGTGAACGAGTCTCAGACGCCCATCAGGAGGTCAAAAAGGGTAAGTAAGTCTCCAATTAGATATTCTCCTTCATTATTCTATTTATTGCTAACTGATGGTGGAGAACCAGAGAGTTTTGAAGAAGCATTATAGGTGGAGTCTAAGAGTCAGTGGGAGCATGGCATGGTTGAGGAAATGGAGTCCTTGAGAGAGAACCAAACATGGGATTTGGTTGAGTTGCCAGCTAGTAAGAGGACACTAAAGAATAGAAGGACCTATAGGTTGAAGGAAGGTGAGAATGGACAGATGAGATATAAGGCCAGGTTGGTAGTGAAAGGATTTGCACAAAAGCTAGGTATTGATTTTGGTGAGATTTTTTCTCCTATTGTTAAAATGACTTCTATACGGGTTGTATTGTCTTTGGTTGCTATTGAGGATTTGCATCTTGAGCAGCTAGATGTTAAGACAACATTTCTTCATGGAGATTTAGATGAGGAAATATACATGGAATAGCCAGAAGGATTTAAGGTCAAAGGTAAGGAGAAGTTAGTGTGCAGATTGAAGAAAAGCTTGTATGGCCTCAAGTAAGCTCCTAGACAGTGGTATTTGAGATTTGACAGGTTTATGACTGAGCATGGCTATAGTAGGTGTCAATCTGACCATTGTGTGTATTTTAAGAGATTGGATAATGGTAGATATATTATTTTGTTGTTGTATGTAGATGATATGCTGGTTGCAGGATCACACATGTAGGATATCTCTGAGCTTTAGGTGAAATTAGCTCAAACATTTTCCATGAAGGATTTGGGAGCAACAAAGAAAATCCTTGGCATGAGCATTAAGAGAGACAGGAAAAATCACAGGTTAATTTTGTCTCAAGAGGATTATGTGAACAAGGTGTTGAAACGGTTCAATATGCAGGATGCTAAACCGGTAAGCACACCTTTGGCTGGACATTTTAAGTTGAGTAAAGAACAATGTCCTAATTCACATGATGAGGTAGAGTACATGAGTAAGGTTCCATATTCTTCCGTAGTAGGGAATTTAATGTATGCAATGGTGTGTACTAGACCGGATATTGCCCAAGCAGTGGGAGTTGTAAGTAAGTATATGGCCAATCCAGGAAAGGAACACTGGAAAGCAGTTCAGTGGATCCTTAGATATCTGAGAGGAACCAACAATAGGAATTTGTGCTATGGAGGTTCAGATACTTCTCTACATGGCTATGTAGATTCAGATATGGCAGGTGATTTGGATGGCAGGAGGAGCACCACAGGATATGTTTTCAATGTTGGTGGAATGGCGATTAGATGGATATCAAAGTTGCAAAAGGTTGTTGCCTTGTTAACTATAGAAGCAGAGTATATTGCAGCCACAGAGGCTAGCAAAGAGATGATATGGATGACACGGTTCATGGAAGAGCTTGGAAAGGAGCAAGAGAGTTGTAGACTATACAGTGATAGTCAGAGTACCATTCATTTGGCTAAGAATTCGGCCTTTCATTCAAGAACAAAGCACATACAGCTTAGGTACCACTTCATAAGACAGGTGTTGGAGGATGGTGAGTTGAAGCTGGAGAAGATCCATACAGATAAGAATCCTACTAATATGTTAACCAAGCCGGTTGGAAAGGAGAATTTGAATCTTCATTCAACTTTTATTGGTCTTCATGATTGAGTTGAAGATGGAGGAGCTAGAAGATGTTGCTGTACAGGTATTGGTGTAGCTATTTATCTCCAAGTGGGAGATTGTTAAGGTGTGGAGCCTAAAAGCTTCACCAAGGAGCGCATTACCAAAGTTGTAGGTTTACACAGTCACCGGCATTAGTCAGGAGCGACCGATGTCGGTCAGGAGCAGTTGAAGAGATGCCAGCATTGGCAGAGATCGGCCGACATCGATCAGGTGCAAGCAGGCAGGAATCAGCGTCAGTTACCTGTGCATCTAGAAAGTGATTTTCGAGGACAAAACTGAGTGTTTGCATGATGAGATTAAGTTGTAGTCTTAAGTTCATGTCTCTATTATTAGCAAGACTATTTTTAGAGCCCTTGTTCAAGAGGCTTAACTGTTGGTTGTAAGTGCATGCTCAAGTTTCCTAATTCTATATGTAGGAAAGATCTTCTTAGCTTATTGTAGTAGAACATTGTGAATGTTGAAGAACAGTACAAAATTATATAGGTGAATCAATCCAGGTTGTTGGAGTTGATTGTACTTGAGAGAGAGAGCTCTTGAGGGAAAGAGATATAGAGAGAGATCTTGTACATCTGAGAGAGGTGTAGAAGAAAGAAGTTTCTTCAATTGTATTCCTTCTGTAAAGAGTTTAATACAAGTTTTCAGGGTGGTTTCTTGTATATCTTGTTCTTTGCTATTTATCATTCTAGTTACTTATCTATCTAATTTAATTCTACAGTTTATTGCTTTCATAAGTGTAATCAAATTGTTGGTTGATCCCCAACACTATTAATGTCTTGGGAGTTATCACTGATCTACCCAGGAACCCTACGAAGTATCTTCCTCATTTCATCCCTGCTATGGGATGAACTATTGGGGAAAACATAACCTCTTATAATACCACCCTAATACTCTTGAATGTATAACATGAGGATGTGGCATGAAGTTTGTTTCCTTTACCTGAATGGACTCTACCTATGATTGTTCCTAAACCTTCCTATAGACTCTATACTGAGTTGTGACCATTTTAGTTCTAATTTACTCACCTAATTTGGAAAATTAATACACCCTAGCATATTTTACCAATAATTTTCTTATATCAAAAGAGATCCCAATGATCACATTAGAAATTTCAAACCCAGGTTCCAAAATATGTCTATTTGAGTAACCATGCCTTACCAACCTAACCCTCAACTAGAAATTTAAATATATAAGAATGCATTAGACACTTGGATGGACATATTCATGAGAAGGAATGTAGCTATAACATACCTATCCTTATCATATGTAGGGGGCCTTAAATTTAATAGACAAGTGAAACCCTGGGATCATAGCATGGCCCCCACTCCTAACATGTTACCACAAATTATTGAATTGAAATTCTTACCTTATGCCTTGGATACTCTTTATAATAAATAAATTCTTGTTGGTTCATCCCACTTCAAACCAATAACTAGGTTTCCTAAACCCAAGGGTTCTAGATCTAATTCCCCATACTCAACATCAAGTGACATTAGCTGCATCTAATAACACCTTATCCATACCTCAAGAGTCCACTAAAAATGAGTTAGATTCCATATAAAAAATGGTATAAAAGATCAATAATGACTTCCTAGGGTTACAAAGACAATTTATTAATTCTAATGTTGAAAGATCCAATAAGAAACTCACATATCAAATACCAAATAGGAGATAAAATTGCCCTCATAACCCCATAGAACTTCACCCAATAGGATCCTTAAGATCAATATATTCAATATATCCTTACCCAACTAGTGTTTAATGCATAATAAGGTGGTACATGGGGATCTAGACTACATGGATTTTGGTTCTTCTTTCAAGATCTTCCAAAAGTAAATGGAAGAGTAGAAGGTGGTCCCTAATCATCTAGAATCCTCTAACTCAAGTAAAACACCTAGTACTACTATGGTGTTGGAAACCATGGATTTCCCTATCCAAAAATAAAATGACCCATAAGAAGGTATTAGTGAGATGAAAACATTTTAATAATTCTAAAGGAGAAACTACACCATTAAAAGTAGGCAAAAACAATAGCCCCTTACTACCTCAACACCTCCATATAATGGTTCAACCCCACCTAACCAAAATGCTAAGAATGATCCTCCACTTCCAAGACCTCAAGAGCCTAATGCACCTATGGAAACCCCACCAATACAAATTAAATTGGGTTATAACATAGTTGAGTATATGAATAAGATCAAGGAGAAAATTACCCTTCATGATTTTTCCCAAATCAAAGAACAACATGATCTCTTGTTGAAGTATTTGACTCAAAATTGACCCCACAATCCCAACCAAAATTGAGAATAACACACACCAATGTGTTTATTCACAATAATAAAATAGAGGTTACCTAATTCCTTTTGACCATCTATTTGTTTGTAAATAATTTTCATAATTGCTTAGTATATTTCAAAGCCTCGACCAATGTGATTCCATCAAACATATGTGAGAAACTTGGTCTTATCCCCCTAAAATTAGATAAGGTAATGGTCCAATTTGACAAGTTAGAGTTGAAAGTGATAGGTGAGATAATAAATTTCCACATCCAATTTGAATCTAAGCCTAGGATTCAACACTTTATAGACATTCAAGTGGTTGATATCCCAAAATACTATGGCATGATCCTTAACAGAGATTGGTCCAAAGTCTTGAATGGGTATATGGCCATAAATTTCTCCCATATATGGTTTACATGGAGAGTAGCCAACTAAATAATATATACAAGAAACCATGCATGCATCATATGATCACTGAATATAATTTTATTAATGAGAATACAAACATAGTTTCCTTGGACCTAGGTATCTACACATTAAGAACCCAACCTCCCAAAAATCAAACTAGTCACAACCTCAGTCTGTTTGGCCTGTGGTTTATTTATATATATGGAACTCACTCCAAATAAGGTAGAGGGTATAATTTTATACTTATATATCCATTAGGGAGGAAACATGTAGCATCCTATAGGTTTTATTTTCCTTGCATAGATAACCTTATGGAGTACAAAACTCTAATCATGGGATTAAAATTTGCATTACGATACAAGGGAAGTAATTAGTGATTTTAAACTAGTGGTCAGTTAGATCAAAACTAAGTTTCAATGCAAAATTTCATACCTCAAAAGGTATGAACATAGATCTTGGGACCTAATTAAAATATTCAATGCATTCAATATCATTAGTATTCCCCAGGAATAAAACTATGTATCAAAATTCCTTGCATCGATCGCAGTGAACCTAACCCCTCTAGATGACACTAAGTTACAAGAGTTATATGTGGAACTCATCCCTTATGATTTTATCCTAAATAACATGACTAATTTATAGGTATTTAAATATGACAAACAAATCATCAAGTTCCTCAGTAATGAGGGGATATTCAAGGGCCAAATCATAGATGAAAAGGATAGAGACAACCTCAAACTAAGTTGGATAAGGATGGGATCCTAAACATTCATGTGAATCAAATCCCTAAGGAGATGATTTCATTAGAAAGAGTATTTGATTAATTATACGCAACCTTATAGGCTAAAAGGCCTAAGTTTGAAGACTAAAAGTGTTAACTCATTAATCTTGGCCTTATGGAGAATCATTAAATAGTTAATGTGGGTCTAGATTAGATGGACCATGAATTGGAAAAGTTATAGAGGTTAGTACTAGGTATAAGGACATGATTTTTTGGGCCTATAGAGACCTTAAGGTCTTTGACCCAAGAGTAATTACTCACACCATCCCCTTAAAACCCAACCAAAAACCCTTTAGGTAAAGATAGAGGCCAATAAACCCAATATTGAATTCCTTGATTCATAAGGAAGTCCACAAGTTACTCTATGTGGGGATAATATTCCCAATCCACCATTCCACCTGGGTGGATAACCTAGTCCCAATATGAAATAAGAATGGTGAAATTTTCCTTTGTATGGACTTACAAAACTTGAACTGGGCATCGAATAAAGATAACTACCCCTTGCACTCACTAGAGAAGGTGATCCAAATGGTGATTAGGTCTCAAATGATGTCCTTTTTTGATGGCTTCTTAGGCTATAAATAGGTACTAGTCAACCCAGGAGATATAACTAAGATTTATATCACCACCAAGTGGGGTAAATTTGTTTATAAATAGATGCCTTTTACACTAATCAATATCGATGCAAACTTTTATAGGGAAATGGACTTTGCCTATGAGGGAATGATAAGTAAGTGCATAATTATATATATGTATGATATAACTATTTTTTCCAAATATATGTTAGATCATGTGCACCACTTGGAAATGGTATTTTAAATATGCATAAGTCATGACATCTCTTTAAACCCAACTAAGAGTGTGTTTGGTGTCACCAAAGGTAAGCTTCTCAATCATATTATCATAAAAGAAGGTATTTATATCAACCCCTAAAGGGTGGATTTAATTTTTATACTAACTTTACCAAATAACAAGAAGGAATTAAAATATTTCTTTGCAAAAATCAACTTTGTGCATTAGTTTATTTCTAAATTTTTTGAAATAGTGATGCCCTTGAATTCAATGTTGAAATAGGATACTAAAGTGGAGTGGCACATAAAATCAAGGAAATACTTCTAGGATATCAAAGACACAATCATGCAATCCCCAATCCTCATCACCCCAAAATATATATAGTAATTCTATGTTTAACCTTTCATTTTAGAGCATGTTAATTGTCGCTTGCCTCACTAAAGGTTAGAAGGATAAGAACACCCCATGGATTTTATGATCACTAATATTGATGATGTTGAACTCTGGTATTCTACCTTGAATAAGCATGCATATGCTTTGGTTAATGTATTAAATAAATTTAAGCATTACATCTTCTAAAACATAGTACATGTCATTATATTAGACCTAGTTATAAAGTAAATGATGGGATAAAATGAGCTAGGTGAGACGAAAGGTTGATAGATGACATAGTTTCAAGAATATGACTTGGAAATAAATCCATCCAAACTAGTTAGGGGATAAGGCCTCACCTAGATAATCATAAATATAGACCCAATAAATATGGTACACCATGTGGACCAAAAGAGGACATAACACTCAGACTAGTATGCCCTAATCATGCATTTTATACTTTATGTAAATGCACCCCCAAGACTCAACCATATAGAGATAAGAGCCCTCCAGTTGAAATTCATGCATTATACATTGAAGAAAGGAGTTATCTTTAGAATAAATCATGAAAGAAACTACCTTTGTTGTGTATCACAAGAAGAGGTTACTTACATAATGGCAAATTTCCATGAAAACATGGGAGTAGACCATCCTAAAACAAATAGTGTTAGGGTGTGGAGCTAAAATCTTCAACTGTTACAGACATGGAGGAGGTTGCTAAGTTTTAGAAGTGCCAGCATCGGTAGTGTAACTGACGTCAGTCACATACAGTGCAGAAGGCAATCGACATCGGCAGGGAGTCAGCCGACGTCAGTCAAAACCAGTCAGATAGGGATCGATGTTGGTCACCTGTATGTTCCAGAACTATTTGTTGCACGAACAGTTAGTTAGTTGAACTGAGTGTTTTCATGTTAAAGGCTAATTATAGTCTTGAGTTACGTGTCTAATTATTGTAATTAAGAATGTCTAATTATTGTATGCATGAGATCTATATAATAGACTCATGGGCTGTATTGTAAAAGTGTGCTAGAAAGCCATTAAGCTTGTAGAGAGAGCTAGAGTAGCTCCTCCTAGTTCCAAAGGGGTGATGAGTGTGTATGATCTTAGAGAGTTTCAAGTTTGCAAGTTCAGGTAGAAGATCCACCGAGGTACTGGTTGAAGAATCATAAGGACTTGGTGAGGCAAGGACAAGGGTTCTTTAGGGTGTAGAGATATCTACATGGTGAGTATGGTCTGTTAGTGATTGCAGGTTGATTGTAGGAGTAGGGAGATCTACTTGGAGTACGTTTGTGTACTTGGTGTACTGGCAGCGTTGTTACTGATTAGTTGGAGAGGTGAACAAAAAATCCATATTTGAGTTGTGTGTTGGGACTGAGAGAGAGAGAGAAGAAGTCCTTGAGGTGTGGCAAGCCTTTGAGGTGGAAGAAGAAGTGGCATCTTCTTTATTGTATTTTCTTCTGAGTGATTATTAATACAATTGTGTAATTGTGTATTGTCTCTCATATCCTGTGTTGTTTCATATTTCTAGTTACTTATTCATTCTAGTATAATTCTGTGTTTAGTTTCTAATATAAGAGGTAATCATATATACTCTTATTGGGGAGAGTAGGATCCTGACAGTTGGTATCAAAGCAGGTTGAGCAGGTGGACCAGGTTGATACCAATCTTGACAGTTGGTATCAAAGCTTTTGGTTGGGTTGACTAACAGGTGGTTCAAATCTAGTTAGTGTTTGTTGATTATAGGTCACTCTCAGGGGTTTCAAATTGAGTGGGAGTATAGCAATGGCAGAAGAAAGTAAGCTACGAATGGAGAAACTGAATAGCAAGAATGGTCTGATTAATGGAAAGAAAGAGTAGGGAAAAGAAGATTATTGGTCGATAGAAGATTAGCGTGTAGAAGCAGATGTTGAAGGGGTTGTTGCACAGGTTTCTCTGGATAAAGTAGAATCTTGGTTTATAGATTCTTTTGCCTCTTTCCATGCAGCCCAAAATAGAGCATCTTTTCATGGGTATGTCTTTGGAGACTTTGGAGAGATTTATTTAGGGGTTGGTGAGCCTTGTTAAATGGTTGGCAAAGGGGAAGTGAAGCTAAAATTGTAGATGATAACACACAGGTGTTGAAGGAGGTCATGCAGGTACCAGTCTTGGAGATGAGTCTAATTTCTTCAGGAAAGTTGGGTGATGAGAGATGCACAGTAACTCTCACAGTGGATGCACTTGAATTAGATGGTGGTAAGAAAGTAGGTATTATTTATCTATCTACTTATATTACTTATTCACCTTCTATTGCAGAGATGTGGCTTTGTAGGCTTGGTTACATATGTAAGAAGGGAATGCATGTTCTGAAGTGGAAGACAGATGTCTTTGATAAACTTAAGAACTGAAAAGCCTTGGTATTCATGGAGGAGATGATAGACAGAGATAAGCTATGGGGACTGAATTATTCAGAGTAGGGCTATGTTGATATGGACAAGGGTTTGACCCAAAAGGAGCTCATGGGTAAAAAGTCATCACTCACAGGCAAATACAGGTACCAGCATCGGTCAGGAAGAACCGATGTTGAACAAATAGGCATCGACATTGATCATGTGTATATCAGCAGAGTCAGTGGTGTCGAGAAGTTGGAACTGACGTCGGTCATACAGTGACTGACGTCGGTAAGGGGTACACCAGCGTCGGTCAGGAAACTGACATTGGCAGACAGGGTCAGTCGCAGGGAATCAACATCGATCGATTGCAGATTGGGAGATGGTTGAGATCGGTTACTGGAATGAATGTTGGGCAGATAGCAAGCTATCAAGGAGTCTCAAATGCCCATATGGAGGACTAAAAGGATAAGTGGACCTCATATTCATTGTTCACCTTCTTACTTATTGCTTACTGATGGTCGAGAACTAGTAAGATGTGAAGAGGCAATGCAGGTAGAATCCAAAAATAGTGGGAGCTTGGCATGGATGAGGAGTGTGAGTCCTTGGAGAAGAACCAAATAGGAGTTTGTTGGTAGAGTTGTCAGTTGGAAGAAAGCACTGAGAGATAAATGGATTCCCAAGTTAAAGAAGAGAGTGGATGGATACGTGAGATAGAAGGCCAAGGTATATGGTCTTAAGGAAGCTGCAAGACAGTGGTACAGGTTTTGATAGGTGGATGACAAAGCAGGGCTTTAGTCAATGTCAGTGTAACTATTGTGTTTGTTCTTACCAGGTGGATGATGAGTCATGACATTATCCAGTTACTGTATGTGGATGGTTTGCTAGCAAGTTTGTGCATATAGGGTTTTGTTGAGCTAAGGGTAAGGTTAGTTCAGAGGTATGTCAGGGGGAATTTGGGAGCAGCAAAATTCTTTGGCATAAGAGACATGGAGATTTTTTGTCTCCAATGGGAGTTGATGTGAATCAGGTGTTGGCAAGGTTCATTATGCAGGATGCAGAATCGGTAAGCACACCAAGGGATGGACAGTTCAATTTGAGCTTAGAACAAGGTTTGAAATCACATGAGGTCTAGTGTAGACCTGAGTTTTCCCAAGCAGTGGGAGTTGTCAGAGAGTTTGGAGCCAATTCATGGAAGAAGTACTGGAGGGTAGTTCAGTGGATTCTTAGGTATCTAAGAGGGACTAGCAGTAGGTTAACTTATTATGCAGGGTCAAGGTCTTCACTACATGGAGTTGTAGGTTTGAATGTGGCAGGTTACTTGGATGATAGGAAAGGCATCACAGGTTGTGTGGTGGTTGGTCTTTAGCAGTGAGCTTGAAGAGGGATACAAGCCAAGAAATAAATTAGATGGTGTACAGGTATAGGTACAGTTGTAGCTGTTTATCTCTAAGTGGGAGATTGTTAGGGTGTGGAGCTAAAAGCTTCAACTGTTGCAGACATGGAGGAGGTTGCTAAGTTCCAAAAGTGCTGGCATCGGTAGTGTAACCGATGTTAGTCATATACAGTGCAGAAGGCAACCGGCATCGGTAGGGAGTTAGTCAACGTCGATTAGAACCAGCTAGACAAGGACCGACGTCAGTTGCCTGTGTGTTCCAGAACTATTCATTGCACAAATAGTTAGTTAGTTAGCATGTTAAAGGCTAATTATAGTCTTGATTTGTGTGTCTAATTATTGTAATTAAGAATGTCTAATTATTGTATGCATGAGATCTATATAATAGACTCATGGGCTGTATTATAAAAGTGTGCTAGAAAGCCATTGAGCTTGTAGAGAGAGCTAGAGTAGCTCTTCCTAGTTCCAAAGGGGTGCTGAGTGTGTATGATCTTGGAGAGTTGCAGGTTTGCAAGTTCGGGTAGAAGATCCACCGGGGTACTGGTTGAAGAATCATAAGGACTTGGTGAGGCAAGGACAAGGGTTCTTTAGGGTGTAGAGATATCTACATGGTGAGTATGGTCTATTAGTGATTGCAGGTTGATTGCAGGAGTAGGGAGATCTACTTGGAGTATGGTTGTGTACTTGGTGTACTGGCAGCATTGTTACTGACTGGTTGGAGAGGTGAACAACAACTCCATATTTGAGTTGTGTGTTGGGACCGAGAGAGAGAGGGAAGAAGTCCTTGAGGTGTGGCAAGCCTTTGAGGTGGAAGAAGAAGTGGCATCTTCTTTATTGTATTTTCTTCTGAGTGATTATTAATACAATTGTGTATTGTCTCTCATATCCTGTGTTGTTTCATATTTCTAGTTACTTATTCATTCTGGTATAAATCCATGTTTAGTTGCTAATACAAGAGGTAATCATATATACTCTTATTGGGGAGAGTAGGATCTTAACAAACAGCATGGCTCACAAAGTTATTCATCTAGGTTAATATTGGCCCACATTTTTTAGATATGTTCATTCTCAAGTTTTTTCTACCACAAATTTGAAACCTTTTCTAAAAGAGAAATACATGTTATAATGCAACTACAACCTATTATAGAGTATATATAATTTTCACAATGGGGACTAGATTTTGTGGGGGTTATTAACCCTAATTCATCAACCAATCATAAATTTGTCCTTATGAGAATGAACTACTACACTAGATGGTTTGAGGTAGCTTCAACCAAAAGGAGCACAACTACCGAAGTCATCAAGTTCTTAGAAAATTCCTTAGTCACCTATTTTAGGATCCCCATTTCTTTAGTATGTGATAATGGCCCCACATTTTAATCTATGTAGTTTAAAGAGTGGGTATATGATAATAAGATCATGCTAAAGTTCTTATCCAATCACTACCAACAAGGTAATGAATTCATGGAATATATTAATAAAAACTTGATTGATACCATCAAGAAAGTCGTTAGAGAGAAACCCTTAGAATGGTACTCATTGCTAAATTTTGCCTCATGGGTAGACCACACAAAGTATAAGAAATCCCTCAAAATCTCTCATTTCCTTCTCATATATGGATTGGATCCAATCATGTTGGTTATCCTTAAAATTTTGATTTATAATTTCATGCAAAAATTCATGGAACTGGATAAAAAATTGAATTCAAGAATCTTTGACCTGATTTAGTTAGAGGAATCCTAGGATGAAGCTCTACTAAGCTTTAACAAGAACCAAGACATATTCAAGAGGTGGTTTGACAAGAAGGAAAAGATAAAAAAAACCTTTAGAATATCTAACCTGGTCCTATTGCAGGATAAAGCCCACGAGAAGAAAGTATAACATTAAAAATTAGATCCCTTCTAAATTTTCCCATATGAAATTGCTTAAATCTTAAGCCAATATGCCTTTTGTCTCAAAGATATTAAGGGAAATGACTTACCACTTCCAATAAATGGATAGTTCTTAAAACACTATTTCTTGGTTTTCCCTTCCAATGTAGTTATTTAGTAGCCTAAATAAATGCAGTAATGTATATGTTAGATAAATTTGATTTTATTATGTCTTTACTTTTGTCATGTGTCTATTTGTGTTGTGTGTTTTTCCTTTCTTTTGTGTTTTTCCCCTTTGGCCCCTTATTTATTATAAATTGTTCCTATGGAACCTAGCCCTTGTTAGTAAATGCTTCAGGTGGTGACCAAAACCCAAAAGTGTTGTTGAAAAGAAAGGAAACCCAAGCTAAAGCCTTCAATCTAAGAAATTCCAAGATTGAAAAAAGGGACTTTTGGCATCCTAGATTTGAGAGGCCAACTATTCTAAGATAAATAGGAAAATTTTAGAATAGCCTACACCTTAAGATGGACATTAAGATGCACTTAAAATAATGGATCAAGAAGATGTTGGATTATTCAAGTTGATCAAGGACTGGTTGGTAATTCATAACTTCCCCCTTATCCATCCACCCTTGGCTTGTTCTTGAACCCTTAATGGATAATACTAATAAGTAATTATATTTTAGTTAGAATCTTAGAAAACAATAAATAAAGCATGAAAAATCTAAATTTTGAGTCTACCTTGAAATCTCCATCATAGGATTTTTGGCCTAGCTAGAAGTGGAGAAAGGCCATGAATGGAGCTATAGGCATCTCTATTAGGGTTAAAAATTCCCATCTAGTTGTATATCAATACCTTAACCATACTCCCAAGCCATCAAGCTATTAACATCCTAGAGGAAATTTGATAAATAGTCTATCCTTGATTACTTGAAAGTAATCAAAGTATAAATTGAAAATTAAAATCACATCTCACACATATTGGTATCCATCTATAGGGTGGAAGCTTAGTATGCTACTTGATAATGTGAGACTTTATTGCCTCATATTTTTTGTGAAGAATAAATACCTCTTATACAATGTTTATGTTGAGCAAGGAAAGAAGAAGAAACTAGTTGGGTTCTAATTGCTTCTCATCACTTTCCCCATGAAAGTTACTATTTGTTGTGGCCAACACACCCCATTTTATTTGAAATGGGGGACCCCTCTAAAAATTTCATGAACCAGAGCTTTAGAATCCTTTCTTTTATTCCTGCCAATGATGCCTACTTAAATCCTTAGGATATATACTACCTTGATTTCTTCAAGTATTAATAGGCATTTTTAAAATTCTCTAATGAACTAAGGAGTAATTGTTCTCTTTATAAATCATGGTGATAATGTTGAAGGTTTATTTTCATTTAATTCTCCTAGAGTCTCATTTCCTTCCCTGAGCAAAAAAGCATGGGAAATATTGGATGAATGGGAAGGTGCCACATCATCAAGAGTTAAAGTGACTCATCCCCCAAAATTGTCATAAATATTAGAGATTGAGAAAGCTTGAATAAATGGGAAGATGACATGTCATCATGAGTCATAATGGATAGTCCCCTAGACCTATAAAAGATGTTAGAGCCTATGAGAGCCTAGCTAATTGGGAAGATGCCATGACATCATGAGTCAGAGTGGCTAGTCCCCTATACCTATTAGCAATGTTAGATCTTAGGAGAGCCTATCCACATGAGAATTTATCACATCATCATGATTTAGAGCAACCAATCCCATAGACCTATAATATATGTTATAGCCTAGGAGAGCCCATCTAAATGGGAAGCTACCAAAATGTTATGAGTTAGAATGTTCAATCCCCTAGACCTATTAGAGATGTTAGAGCTTGAGAGATCCTAGCTAATTAGGAAGCAACCATACCACCATGAGTTAGAGTGGCTAGTTCCTATACATGTCAGAGATTTTAGATCTTAATTCCATAACCTGATAGATCCTCTCTAAATTTAAAGTTACCATATTGCCATAAGTTAGAGTGGATATTCCCTTGGACCTACTAAATATGTTAGATCCCATGAGAACCTAGCTAAATGGGAATCTACCATATCATCATGAGTCATATTGGCCAGTCTCTTAGACCTATTAGAGATGTCAGAGCTTGAGAGAGCCTGACCAAATGGGAAGGTGCCACATCACCTAGTATGAAGATGAACTAATTTCCACTTGAGACACCAATAAACTTAAAATGAATTATGGATGAGATTAAAAATCCTATTATAACATGACATGTGTCCCTAAGTGACACATCACCCAACCTAGGGGAACAACATGGAATATAGAACCATGCTTAGTATCAACCCTTAATAATAAGATTAATGAGTAGATGACACATGTTAGAAATCAAAAGTTATTTTAGAAGCCTCTAAGGGATGTGACTTCATGCCTACCATGCAATGTGAATTAATAGAATGGGAAGTTAGATTTGATTGGATAATTTTAAAAACATCCCATCACCATTTCTATATCCAGCTAGGAGAGGAGGATCATATTCTCTAAATTCAATTTTAGATTTAGAAATAAAGGGAGAAAACTCATCCACCAACTCAAATTTAAATTCAATCAAGTGAGATTACAAATTCCATTAATGAAATGGGATGTATCCATGAAATTATAAAATCTAAAATAATACCATTAATGGTTACGATTTCTAACTATAAAAAATCTCAAACTCTTTGCTTCTAAAATTTCATAAATCCCCTATATCCTATACCTTTTAAATTTAAATTTCCCTAAATTACCATTCTATCTTACTCTAACGGTTGATACATCTTCAAACTTGAATACCAATCTTGAGTATTGGGACATGACCTTCCCTACTAGTTTAACTAATTATAGGTACTATAATGATATACTAAAGGTAATTAAATAGGTCTTCAAGGATTATTCTGCTACTGATGACTAGTTGTCTAAGTATGAGGATGTCCTTAGGTGTTATAAGAAGTTTGGGATTCATAGATTCATAACCAAAATAGAGGCATTTCCCTATGCCAACCTATTGGGAAACATCCTCCATAAGGATATTTGTGTGCAGGATGTTGTTAATTATTAGGTGTATTCACCCACCTATTAGCACTAGATTATTGATAAATAGGAATGGCTTCAAGTATTCCCTCATAAACATATCTTTGTCATACAATGTAATGATAGTGTTAGTCTAGATGAACACCTACCAAATCTATGATGTCCCCCATGACTAGGTAGAGAGACCCAACTCCAAGTGGGTTAACAAGGAGAAAATCTATGATTCCACAATTTTCACCTTTTGAGAGGAGGTTTGAGTAGGTATGATCCTACTAAACTAGATTTTTGGGGACCCAAACTAACAACATGTATATGATTTATAGGTTCACCTTATTCATATGATCCTAACTCACTTGGACATCCTAAACATGGGAGGCTTGATTAACTTTATGTTTGTCCATGCCATTGCATATGCCTAATTTGGAGGTGACTTCTACATCATGAGCTACTTGATAAATGCAATCTATGGGATTCTCTTGTTCAAAACTTTAGCCTTTCCCATATGGGTTCTTGATGGCCTAACTATCCAATGGTCTTATATAAGCTATATGGCCAATATTTCCACTAGCATGTCCAAGATGTCTATGAGCACTTCTACCCAATGGTATACCAAGTAGTTAAAGAAGATCTGATGCCTTGAATCTCAAAGGTAATCTAAGATTATATCACAACCATTAGGGAATAATTATATACAAGGATGACATGATGATCTGATTCATAGGATTTCTCCAAGGCCCCTTCTACTTGTCACATTATATCCTTGACTACTCATTAAAATAAGAGATCACCTATCAATTAGTGAATGGCATCTTTGGGTTTTGTGTACAATGTCAACTAGATCCTAACCACCATATAAAACCACATATATAGTAACTTCCCCTTGAAATAAAATATGGAAGTCAAGTGAGACTTATTCACCCTATAAAAAGTGAAAGATTCAACAATGATAACCTAAAGGGGTGATTCAAGCCCATCTAGCATAATACTCAACTCATCTCAACATCAACTATGGACATCAAGATAAAGATGATGATGAGATTTGTTTGAACACCATCAATCACCAAGAGGTGTTATCTTAAATAGTATTAAAGAAAAAAATGGGAAGAATGCTTAGGTAGGCCCCTCTACAACTCCTCTAGCTCCTAATTTGTCTATAGAGGATTAGATCCAATAGTTTTGGCCATCTTTTAAAGAATCTTATAAGACATCCCCATGAATTATCCTCCTCAATTTCTATATCTAATTCCACTAGTATATCTAGATCCTCATGCTCAAGATTTGCCTCTACCTTCACCTCCTCTAGTAGTGCCAATAACCACACTATAGCAGAGCAAACCCCATACTACATAGTGACAAAAAGCCCAAGCACAACCTAATCATCCCATAACCCTTAAGATTTGATGTGGTAGGTAGCTCAAGAGTGAGATTATAATGAGGCACCCAATAAGTACCCATCTAGGTTCCCAACCTCACTCCTCCATCCCCTTTTGTTTCCCTTCTACCCCTTACTCTCACCATGGTCCAGCTCATAATTCTAACACCCACTAGTTTGATTCTTCCCCCTCTATTTCCCATTTGTTCCCTTCCATATTTCAATAAATAACCTTTGGCCTTGGCCTTTCTTATTATTTCCCTTTTATGTCTCCCATCTCATAGCTAGACCCCTCCTAGTGTTTCCCTTGGTCATGCCTTTAGTAATGGGCATGATTATAGTATTCAAAAAACATAACACTTCTAATAGGGATCCTCCTAGTCCCCACTTTATTCAACCTAGCATTATCCTCTATAAATCCAAGTCCTCTTCCATCGATCTATATGGCCCCTATCATCTTGACTGGACCATCTACCACAACACCTAGAGTTGAGCTAAGAAAGAGACCAAAGAAGAAAAAGAAGGTAACACATACTCTAGATCTAGCTCAAAGGCCTTATACTCAAATTCTAACTCCCCCATAGGTCTCAACAAATCCATGGGCCTCAACAATATTAGCTCAACATTTAGTTCCATACCCCCCTCTCCCTTACCCAAGACCCCACTGGCCTTACCTTCAAATAACCCATCTCCTCCTTGTTATTCCTTAACCCATTCCTAGGGGTAATTTTTCCTCAGGTGAACCTCACTTAAGAATAATAGTGATCTCATATGTTCCCATGGGCCTCCTCTTTCATTCTCCTTTATTTTTCTCCCATGCCCCCTCCACCTCCACTCCTTTCCTATTTCACCCCTTCCACTTCCTACATCTCCCCTATACCTCATCCTTCACCCTTCACTACCATTTTAGCCACACCTCATACACCCTTTATAACCTAAAGGATGATCCCAATGTCACAAACACAATATATATATATGTCAAAGGATACCTAAATATAAAGTGGATTTTTCATTGAGCCTTCATTAGTATAAAAAAATATGCTCACACAAAGATTTATCTAGGAAGGGAACCTAGTGATATGTTAGACCCATCACAATCTATTTTTCTTCACCAAGGTGAGGCCTACCACTAGAGAGGATAAGATATATGAGGACCCACTATTCCTCCTTCAAGCTATCCATGACATGTTTGAGAACCTCCTTGAGGACATGTAGAGCCAATTCTAGACTCTCAAGGACCAATTTAAGAGCATGCTCCTAGTCAAACTAATCAAGGAGGTCAAGGATGCCCTCCTACTATTTTTCTCAATCCTTTATAAATTATTAGAGTCTCAGGCTAAGATCGATGAAATTATATATTAGAATCAAGACTACATGGGGAGGATCATAAAAATTTATGGGAAGTGTTAAAAGCTATAGTTAGTGGTAAATAAGGGAATATTTGTAGATTTTAAAATCATGACAACCTTATACTTGGGGTTGTACCAAACTCATGCCAGTAACATGAGAGTAGCAATGGAAGAGTGGCTAGACGTGGCCCATACTAAAGTGAGACCCTTAAAATAGGGAAATAAGAAGATATTGACCTACATCAAAGAGGTTAATATCTCCATGCTATTCCACTTGGATGGCACCTTGCTCAACCAAGGGGAATTTGAAATCCATTTGAGTCAATTAAACTAGGTTATAATGGGGAAAGTGGCCAAGGAAAAATAAGAAGGGGATTAGGTAGCATTAGACATATAAAATTAGTCCACAACAATTATGAACTAAGTCTTTAGAGTCCAAGCATCAATGGAAGCACCTTTTCAAATCTCCTAGAGACTGGTAACTCAGGCTCTAGTAATCTTTAAGAAACCTCTAATGAACTTGCCCAAGATGGAGGAGTTTGACCTCATGGTAGTTTCATTATAAGTTAGGAGTGCCTAGTTGAACTAGATAGGAGCCACTTTCTCTTAGCCACCTCCTCATGTCAACTAATGGTCCCTACAAATATATTATAGGTTTATAGGAATTATTTTGGTTCAAATTTTGAAATATGGCTATAATTGTAATGAGTGGCCATTATGGCCTATGATGGGATCCTCATGATTTTTGGAGGTAATCCCTAATCATTATCTATTTAATAAATAACTATATTATATTTTAAGGGTCAACCAAAATTACTTGAAAGTGTTGTCATATTATTTCTAATATTTCAATGGTGTTTCCTTCTTCACTCTAGATTATAAAAGCAACCTAGATCGATTATTGTAGAAATTTTTTACTCTTTTAATTAATAAAGTCTTATTTTATAAAAGAGGGTTTCTTATGTGTTTCAATTTTATTTCATTTTCATGTTTAAATGATCATCAATGCTAGGCTAATTAAATTAATACTTTGTTACTTTATGTATGTCATGGTTATGATGTACTTATCTATTATAATCTTTGTGTGATTTCTTTCATTTCCCTTTTGGTAGTGATGATAATTTGTGTGACTAGGTACAAATTCTCATATGGAATTTATGTATTTTTGAAAATAAACCCATAGTACTCATTATTATTGAAAACTCACATTGGAGGCATACTCTCAGTTCCCTCAGTCTCTCCCAATTGTATGTTATTGTAATTAGAACTCTAGTGAAACTTGGTCTATAGTGGTATAATTATGGCAGATTCACTTGGTTTAATGACCATTACATTGATGTAATTTTAGACATGGAGGATTCCCTTCTCTATCTTACCCTTCCCTCTCTTTTGTGTTTATTTATTGGAATTGAAATATTCTTCCCCCCTTATATTTAGAAAGCATAAGCCCAACACTCAAATATTCATAATCATCATTAACCTATGTGAAGTATATTGTATTTTAATTTTAGTGATAATAGTTCACATCTTGGAGACTATTCACATAAAATCCATTTATGAATTCCAATACCCATAGTCATGCCTTGGGATAATCCCATACCAGTACTAAAATGGAGGATGAAAGTCCATAGTTATCCCCACCTTCCCCTTTTCAAGGAATGTCCAATATCATGGGTGTCTCATAAGAAGGAATGAATTGTAATAAACAACACTATTATAACTATTGTCACTTTTATTTGCACCCTTTGATAAAATGTCTTAGGTTTCCTCATCCAAGTGACATAATTGAAACACCTATAGGCTGTGGTTAAACCTAAGAATGAGGTAAATCTCTAGATAGGGATAGATCCCTTGATGTACCACATGTAGATCACTACTACACCTATGTTTGTGAGGGAAATTGGAGAGACAACTAAAATTAAACTATCTTTAGGGAGTTGATACACCAAATTATTTTATGACTACCAATTAGCTACATGTTACACAAGAGAACAATGGACTAACCAAATATACACTTCTCTAATCTACATCTTCTCACATCAATATTTCATGTTGAATGTTTATGATAGGAGGACTAGACAATAATTCTAGGATCACAATATTGAATAGGCTAACTCACTTAACCTTGGAACTTCCTATAGCACTTAAAATGGCCTATAATAAGAAACTTTCCAACTACAAATAGGTGAGAGAATGAAATAATAATTCTAAGGAAACAATAAGTAATCATTAAGTAAAATAAATAATCCAAGTGAACAAACTATGAATAGTCATGGAAGAGGTAAACATAAGTAATATTTATTTATCCATGGTATGTAGATGATCATTGATTTTCCATACTAAGGTGGAGCATAGTTTACAAAGGCCAAAATGGCTAGTTCTTATAGAACTTGAGAGAGAGAGGAGAAGAGAGAAGTCCAAAGGTCATAAAGACACTTGCCAAGATAATAAAATGATTTAATTTTTCAATATAAGGGAATTTGAAACTGATCATGTAATGTCAAAATATAAAAGTGGCATCCCAAGTCATGAGATTCATGAAATGTGGTGTAGGAGTTCCCTTTGCTAGCTAAAAAAATTACCTTCATGATTCACTTATGTTTGAACGTCCCAAAAATAACTATGGATAAGTATGATTATTGGAATTATATGGAAGGATTTTAAACATTCCTCTCCATGAATTTGTTGTAGTCTTACTCGTATAGAATCTCTTGGAAGTGAGCCATCACTACTTATAGTCTAAAAAACTCTTTTTTCAATCACACTTTACACTTGGCCTAAAAATTGGCTTTATTTTCTAATTAAAATCCATGAAATTGAGTGAAAAACATGTTTCATTACCCTATATGGCCTTAGAGGAATTAGGTAGACTTTAAAAAGACATCCACTTGAAGCTTTCACCCTTCTCACTATCATGTTTACTATGTCAGTTCTAACTGGCTAAGATGATAGTTTTTTTTGGAATACTTAGGTGATTTTAAAAGACATTAAATGGGTATTAGGAGTTATATTAAGTCCTAATATTCCTTAAAAAGTTTATTTCATCTCTTGAAACCTCCTAGAACCTGCACAATGTATAAAATTATCAAAAATACCCTATTTTTCACTCCATCCATATAGTTTTGTATAACTAATATTGATTTTAGTGAGACTAACTGAGTTTTCTACAACATCCAATCCTTATTCTAGACAAACTATTCCATTTTGGTGCATTATCTCCTTCATTTCCTTCATCGAGTCTAGACTAAGGGTTTAAGAGGGTTTGGGCTTATTTTAACCTCTTAGCCATTATTCATAGATATTTCACATTCAACCTCTAATTAAATTCCAAAAAAGTTTTTTTGGGACCTACCCATCTCATTCAATCATCTTGAGTCTCTATGTAAATCATCAAAGGAGATGTGAGCATCCAAATTACCTATTTGAGCTTATTTCTTCCATTTATATAGGTTTGAGGTGATTTTAAGCTAAAAATGGTCTTATTGTGGGATTTTATTCATAAAAAGAGTTTATACATACCTAATATATTCCTAAAAACATTAATCCAAGGATTATAATTCTCATCTAGTGCAAAAAGTGTCAATGACCTCTGATTTGGGCTTTAGGCCTAGACCTTGCTTCCTAGGCCTGCCTGCAAACTCAACAACATAGACCATCTTGTTGGGTTACCTAATTATGTGATGTATTAATAATTTTTAATCAGGTGTGTTTAAAATTCTTAAACCTTCTTTAAATTTTGAGCAGCCTCTGGTCCATCCTTTAACCCTATTTTTCAAAACTTGTTAGTCTATACACAAGGGGAAGTACCTTATATTTGAGACAAAGTAGAGGGAAATTCCCCTATTTTATTAGATAATATGAACATTATAATGGTATATCCATGTTTAAATTATATCTTGTGTTATATTTCAACCCTTGGTCATGATTAAACCCTCCAAAAGTACTAACAACTGATACAAACTGCTAGGTAAAAGACTGTGTGTAGGATTTTCACTTTAGACTATGTATTACATCATTAGGATATTTACTCTACTTGTTTTATATTTTAAAGAGTCTATGGAGAACCTCATGGTCATGATTAAATTTATCTAGGTCTATTAATCACTTTGACTCTCTACATACCCCTTCCCATACCTTAAATTATCAAGACTATATGTATAATTCCTGATTATATCTTGGAAATGGACCTATAGGTGACCATGATTATTTCAAATTGAGGATAGTGTCTAAAATATTCTATATATTCCCTTCAGACCATTTCATACTTTCTTGGATCCATTTTTTCATCTTGTATAAGCTATATCCTCACCCAAACACCCTATTTAACTTACTGTCTACCTACTCAGTTGTAGGTGAGTATTTATATAATGGAATACTTTTAGGTGCATGTTGGACATCATAACATCACCCCTAAAATCATATTTATGATATTTATATTATATATGTCACTTTAACCATTATCCCAAGTTGATATCTCTAATGCTTAGGTTCAATTCATTAATGATGTAAGAGATAAAGTTTGATGTAGGTGAATGTCCATAAAGGCAAGGACACATGTAGGTGTGTATGGGAGGAAAAACACACTATATAATTCTCCTTAAGTGACATTTATAATCATGAAAGTTATCTTAAACCATATAAAACTATTCCATCATGAAATATGGTTTTATACTACAACTTAGATGAAGAGGTCTACTGTAGCTCAAACCTATAGATAATATTGACTAAGTTTAGTATATAAAAATGCAACATTGAGCCTCCAAAAAACCAAATTAAACTAATCAACTACCCTCAAAACCTTTTATAAATCTTGTCTTATGCAAGGGATACAAACCAAAACCATTAAGATGCATCAAAATATCTTGTAACCATGTCATATGATATTCACAAAATGGTGAGGTTCTCTATAAAATGACACCTAAACAAGTATTTTCACATTTGGAGATAAATTAAACTCTTTTATATCCACTTATAATTTTAGACATGTGTGTCATGATCTCCTTAACATCCTAAGACTCCAAGAAAAGTTCTAACTTGTCAAAAATCCTCCATCAAGTACCTTCAATTCTCTGTAAACACTACATGTAAGTGGCCATTTTCATGTCTACATCAGGTCATTTCATTAGGTGTGTTTCAACTTCTCACACCTACTTGAAAGTTAAAACATCCTCTGGTCCATCCTTTAACCCTACTTTCCAAAACCTATCAATCTATGCATAAGGGGAAGTACCATCTATTTGAGATAAAATAGAAGGCACTTTTCCTATTTTATCAGATAAGATGAAAATTGAAATGGTCTATACAAGTGGAAATGATATCTTGTGTTAAATTTAAACCCCTGGTCATATGATTAGACCCTCCAAAATTACTAACAAATGAGACAAATTGTAAAGTAAAAGATTGTGTGCAAGATTTATACTTTATAATGTGTATTTCATCATTATAATATTTTCTCTACTTGTTTTATATTATAAAGAGTCTATAAATAATCTCATATTCATGATGAATTTTATCCATGTCTATTCATCACTTTTACTCTCTACATACCCCTTCCCATATCTTGAATTCTCAAGACTATATGTACAATTCCTCATTGTGTCTTATGTCTTGGAAAGGGACTTGTAGGTGACCATAATTGTTTGGGCTTGAGGATAGTGTCTAAAATATTCCATAGAGTCCCTTGGGACTATCGTGTACTTGCTTGGATCCATTTTCATCTTGTATAAGCTATATCCTCACCTAAACACCCTGTTTACCTTATTGTCTGCCTACTCAATTATAGGTGAGTATTTACATAATGGAATACCTATAGGTGCATGTAGGACCTTAGAATATCATCAATCAACTCTTATTGATGATATTTAGATCATATATGTCACTTTAAAAATTATCCCAACTTTATATCTCCAATGCTTAGGTCCACTTCATGAATGATGTAAGAGCTAAAGTCTATTGTAGGTGAATATCCATAAAGGTAGGGACACTTGTGGGTGTGTATGGGAGGAAAAACACACTATATCATTCTCCTTGAGCGACCTTTATAATAATTAATGATATATTAAACCATATAAAACTATTCCATCATGAAATATGGTTTCATACAACAACTTAGATGAAGAGGTCTACTATAGCTCAAACATGTAGATAATATTGACTAAGTTTAGTGTATAAAAGCATAACTTTGGGCCTTCCAAAAAACAATTTCAACTAATCACCTACCATCTAAAACTTGTAAAACTCTTTTATTATGTATGGGATATAAGAAAAAACCATTAGGATGAATCAAAATCTCTTGTAACCATGTCATATGATATTCACAAAATGGTGAGGTTCTCTATTTTCACCTTTTAGGGAAAAATGATCCCTAAACAAGTCTTTTAACCTTTAGAGATAAATTCCCATATTATATATCCACTTATCATTTAAAACATGTATTTCATGTTCTCCTTAACACCTTGGGACTCCAAGAAAATTTATAACTTTTCAAAAATCCTCCATCAAGTACCTTCAGTTCTTTATCAACACCACATGTAGGTGGTCATTTTCATGTCTGTAGGTAGTGAATGGAATGAGAGAAATGTGAATGGTTTTTGTCTTATTATGAGTTTTAGGTTCTTATAAAGGATTTAAAATTTACTTTATTGATAATGAAAAACCTTATTTGGGTAAATACACTCCCTTTTAACATGACTAGTCCTATGAGGACACTTGAAGATATGTGTGAGTTGCTTATAGGTAGTGAGAAAGGTTATGAACCACACCCATGGTGTATGAGCCTCCAAAAACCATTATATATTCTTAAAATTTCAAAATATATCCCATTAAGATTTTTAATATTTATAACAAGTCAAAACTTCATTTCAACATGACATTTCCCATCTATGACACTTGTAGATGAATATGTCCATGGTAGGTTGTGTGAAAGTGTTCAACATGATTGTAATAGCCCTATCTTACCATTTGAATGCTCAATTTATTGTTTCATGTTGATAAAAGATACAATGAGTGTTTTTAACCTTCATCACACCTTTGTGAACATGTCATACAGGTTCCATACACATGATTTACCATGATTGACTATGTATGATAGTCATAAGGTAAACTCACTGCATGTCCTTATGGTTGCACCCTCATGGAGTATGATTTATAAAATGAGATTAGAATGGGAGAAGATCAAAATAAAATTTTAAAAGTGGGAATGAACTTATTATCATCCCTTGGAGTCACTACCAAAGCCTGGAGACTCTAAAAATAGTGTGCTTGTAACACAGAATGGTGCTTGTCTTGAAAATTTGATGTATTTGACCTATCCAAACACATTGAAACATGAAACCAATTATGGGGATAATTTGAGGAGGGATTTAAAATAAAATAGAAACAACATTAGTAAGTTAATTATATGGACTTGTCCAAACCAAGGCAAAACCTATAGGGTGTACAAATTAATAAGAAAATTAGATAGGTCAACTTATTAGGAATGGTTTATAAAGCATAGACCACAATTAATATGAAAAAAAACATAAAATGGAAGTTGATGAAGTTTAGAAGACACTTCTAAGATAATTTTTCTTGAAACCTCTTTTTCTGATCATACCAAGTATAAACCTGGTGACTACTTTTGTGTGCATGGAAAGGTGAAGAAGGAGTAGAATGGTTTTAACTCAATTTTGACACTTACAAAGTAATTAAAACATGTAAATGGATCTTAGGAAGATAAAGAGTCATCTCATGACTTTACCCCATGTATTACACTCTCATATGGGCCATACAAGTGTGAAACTCTTCCCTTTTTCAAGAAAAATACCCTTTCTTCTAAAGAACCTATCATTTTTCAGTTATGAATAGTTGATTAAGGCATAATAAGACACATGTAATGTTACATCACCATTATTACCCCTTCACATTTCCTAAGGATGCTATATAACTCATTTAATACTCTATTTATGATCCCTAAATGACTCAAAATGACACATTGGCTAATATGACTAATGACCAAGGCTAATGTGATATGGAATGACATAAAAAGACATATAATACACCATATGACATAATATTATACCCCTAAAAACACCTAAATCTCAATTTTTTAATCTATAGGGGTCCTAATTTTACCTACAAGGTCAAATTTGGTCAATAAATTGGTGGCTCATAAGGGTATCATGCCTATTATACTAACTAGACCAGTAGCCTTTGATCCAGGTAACAATTTAGGCAACAATTTGGGTGACAGTTCCACCCCAATTGATGACAGAACTTTTGGGAGCCATAACTTTTGCACCGTAGCTCCAATTGACTCACCATTTGAACCATTGGAAATATAAGAATGAGAAGAACATCATGAAATGGAATTGAGATCCACTAGATGAAGTTTAACCCATGAAAACCCAATGGAAGTGCCCAAAATTTCAATTTTAGTAGTGCAGTCTAAAAATAGTAAGTTTCTAAAAATAGTAATTTCTCAAATTCTATATTGTTTTAAATCTTGGAAGTCAAACCACTTAATCTCCCTTGAGATTTGTGACCTTCCACATCCTCCCCATACTTAAAAAATGTGTATAAATGAAGAGGTAACCTAAAATGTGAAGACAAACATCTCTTCCCAGAGATAAGCATATATTTGTATTGCGATCTTGAATAATACTACATCTCTTCTCAGAGAATTCATTGTTACTATGTTATTTCTATGCTATTGAGATATTTATCAACTAGAACTTCTAAGTTGTGGTTCAGCCTTACTATTCCATTGGGATTAGTGAGTCATCTAAAGTTTGAAAAAAAATAAGGAGACCTTTGACCATTGAACACAAGCTAGATCAAGACAAGACCAATTGACTACCTCAACCACATAAAATAAAGGATGCATACAAAATAAAGAAAACAAACTAAAAAGACACACATATGTGATCAAAGCATATAGGAAAATTTTAAAAACAAACTATTATGCACAACTAACAATTTAGCATACCTCCCTTTCTAGGATCAAAAGGAAAGTTCCTTACATCTCCTTCTTCATGAGATGAATCATAGTGCTAAGCATGTTGCTCTTTCAATTGGATACTTGATGGATCAGACCTATTTCTTAGCACTTAAATTGTTATGCTCTCAAGTATATCATCTTCAAATTGGTCTCTAATGTAAATTTATTCCTTTTGGCCTTGTACGCATACCTCATATTACTTCCCACTCTCTATCTCATGATCACCTTACATCTCCTTAGTAGCCATGAATTCAAGAGGAGTGGTTTCTTGTTCCTTATTAGACTGAGTCCATTAAAATCTTGTTTTAACCTCCAAAGGCTGAGGTGAACTTTGATTTGATTCATCTATGACATTTTTAAAAATTTCATCAATCTTACCATCATTTACAATCATCTCTAAGGAGGTTTTAGACCCCTTTAATGATTCAAACTCATTGAAAATCTTTTCAAATTATTTCCATAAGTCTTCATCTTCTTCTTGATCAGCATCATGAAGGAGAAATATAAGATAAGCTCCTTCATCCTCTTCTTTATAATCCAAAAGGACTTCATCCAAGATTTCTTCTTTGACACAAGGACAACATTCTTCATCATCAACCAAAAAAGAAGACTCAACACAAGGACTCACCTCTGCTTCAGATATTATGACCTCTTGAGGGTTCTCAATTTGTATTTCAACTATCATAATCTGATTTTTATTCTCAAGGGCTGAAAGATCATCCATCTCCTTATCCTTCTTGGTGATGCCAAGACTAAGCATCTTGAAATCAGGCGACCTAATGCAATGAGGCTACCAAAGAGCTACACTTTATTCAAGAAAGAGCTATAATTTTTCCTCAACCAAATTCTCCTCTTTAGGTTCCCACACCATAGGTACATCAAGGAAAAGGGTGATGGTCTAAGGAAAAGATGAACTAGTTGGTGGAGGTGGAGTATAGGACTCACAATCAGATTTAGAATGCATTGTAGGGGATTCTTTTCAGAGTTCTTAAGGAAGGGTAAGCACACCTTGGGATAAAATAGCTTTGTTATCTTCCTTCCACTTGACAATAAATTTGTTAAAATATAATATAACTTTATCACTCTCTTGAGTGAGGTTATATGGGGTGTGTTTAGGCATAAGATCTTCTTTTGGGTCTAAACCTTTCATCACACATTGACTTAGCAATTTCATCCTTGACTCTAACTCTTCAATTTGCTTGGATAGGTTCTCTTAGAAAAGTATATCTTAAATTTTATAGGCATCATCATGAGGATAAGGAGTAAAAGAGGGTTTACATGGAACACAATAAATTTCTTGAGGAAGGGTGGGAGGGACTTGTATAAGATCAAGCTCTTTATCAACTTTATAATCCTTATCAAGGCTTCTATCTTCTTTCTTTCCCCATGAATACACTATATTATTCCATTTTATGATTTTAGGATTATGATTATTTTCTTGAGGTATTTATGCACTTTGAGTAGTGTATGAAGTGTTCAAGAAATTGGGGATCTCCTTAGGCTTGGACTCTCCACCTTGTCTCCAACTTAGAATCTTATATCTAGAGGTCACATTTTGAGGTGGGGATGTAATTGGAGAGGTAAATGAGGGATTAAATTCCACTTATTTTTATAATTATATTGATTTCTACATCTAATTATTGGCTAACTCAATATTCCTATCAAGGTTTTCTTCAAAAATAAAGTTTGTCTTTCTAATTCTCTCTTCTAGCTGATTGGGAAAAGGATGAATTTAATAAGCTTGATTAGGTTCATGAGTAAGAATCATGTAGGACTAATATAAATATTGGGAAAGTGGATATGAATGATGATAGGTTTCGTGAGGTTGTTTCTCATGAATTTTTATCCTATCTTTCAAGGATGAAACTAGGACACTCATATCTAGAATCTCACTTGTGAGTCTTTGCTAATTGGCTCTCTCAATAGGTGTCCACTGTCTTTTAACTATTTCTAATGAATCTATAAACTTATTAATACTATTAATAGTAACATCTTGACCATTTCCCCTTAATGTGTCAAGATATAACATATACTTCTCATAGCCCAAAAGAGTTTACTTGAAAGTGGAAATGGACCGATTAGAGAAGTGATTAGGTTGACTAGGAGCAAGATCTGGAGAAGGTTTATTGTAGGGCTGATACAATTTATGAATGGGATAATAAGGATAATATTTTAGTTAGTAAGGATAATGATAAGGTTGATATGGAATTCTATAAGCTTGATAAACCTCACCAACTTGTGTAAAACAATACTCAACACCAAAATCAGCCATGAAACTTCACTAGGAAGTAAGAATATAAGGAATGATATTAAAAATATTCAAAATTAATACCTAAGATACTTGAAAATCTGATGTAACTTCAAAGTCACTATTGATGCTTAAATAGATTCCTCTAAAGGTTAATATGTTGAAAGACAAGACCAAAAATCTTTCAACTTTCTATACTAAGAGTCCCATCATGCATGCCAAAAACTATTGTCACTTGGATTTTCACCCTTTGAAGAGATGCCTTAGCTCTAATCATCCAAGTGGCACAATTGAAACACCTCTAGGTTATGGGTAAGCCTAAGAATGAGGTGAATCTTTAGATAGAGATAGCTCCTTTGATGTACCACTTGTAGATCACTATTACACCTATGTTTGTGAGGGATAGGGAGAGAAAACTGAAATTAAAGTATCCTAAGGGAGGTGATACACTAAATTAGTTTATCACTACCAACCAAATTCATGTTATGCATGAGAACAATGGACTAACCAAACATACACTTCTCTAATCTACATCTTCTCACATCAATATTTCTTTATGAGGTTATGGATGAATGTTTAGGCTAAGAGGACTAAAAAATTGGTCTATAATGATACTATTGATTAGTATAACTCACTCAACCTTGAAAATTATTAGAACACTTCACATGACCTATAAGAATAAGCTTTCCAATAACAAATATGTGAGAGAATGAACCAATAATGCTAAGGAAACAACAAGTCATCACTGAGCAAAATCAATCATCCAAGTGAACACACTATGAATAGTCATGGAAGAGGTAAAAATTAGTATTATTTATTGATCCATGTTATGAAAATGAGCATTGATTCACCATACTCAGGTGGAGCATAGTTTACAAAGGCCAAAATGGTTACTTATTATAGAACTTGAGAGAGAGAGGAGAAGAGAGAATTCAAAATGTCACAAGGATATTTTTCAAGCTAATAAAATGAGTTACTTTTTCATGATAATGGAATTTGAAACTGATCATGCAAGGTCAAAAGAGACAAGTGGCATCCCAAGTCATGATATTCATGAAATATGGCATAGGAGTTCCCTTTTCTAGCTTAGAAAACTATCTTCATGATTCACCTCTATTCAAACATAAAAAAATAACTAGGGATAGTTATAATTATTGGAATGAGAGGGAAATATTTTATACAGGACTCTCCATGCATTAGTTTTATTCATACTCATCTATAATCTCCTAGAAGTGAGTCATCACTACCTGTAGTCTAAGAAACTCATTTTTCAGTCACCATTTACACTTAGCCTAAAAATTGGGTTTATTTTCTCATGAAAATATATTTAATTTAGTGAAATAAATGTGTTAATACCATCCATGGCCTTATAGGCATTAGACAGACTTTAAAAAGACATCCACTTGAATCTTTCACCCTTCTCACTAACATGTTCACTATGCCAATTCTAACTGGCTGAGATGAGAGCTTTTGTTGGAACACTTAGGAGTTTATAAAAGATAGTAAATGGGCATGGGGATTTATATTTAGTCCTAATATTCCTTCCAATATTGATTTCATCTATTAAAACCTCCTAAAACCTACACAATACACAAAGCTATCAAAAATACCCTAATTTTCACTCCATCTATACAGTTCTATATAACTAATCCTGATGGTAGGGATCCTAATTGAGTATTATACAACATCTAATCCTTGTTCTAGATAAAATATGTTATTTTGGTGCATCATCTCCTTCATTTTCTTCCTCAAGTCTAGACTAAGGGTTTAAGAGGGTTTGGGCATGTTTTACCCTCTTAGCCATTATTTATAAGGATTTAACGTTAAAATTACAATTAAATTCCACAAAAAGTTTTTTTAGGACCATATACATCTCATTAAATCTTCTTGAGTCTCCATGTAAAGCATCAAAGGAGATGTGAGCATCCAAATTGCCTATTCAAGATTGTTTCTTCTATTTGAATAAGCTTAAGGTGATTTTAAGCTCTAAAATGGACTTATTATTGGATTTTATTCATACAAAGAGTTTATAAATACCTTATATATCCATAAAAACATAAATCCAAGGATTATAATGCTCATTTATTGCAAAAAGTTTTAATGACCTCTGATTCAGGCTTTAGGCCTAGACCTTGCTTCTTAGGCCTACCTGCAAACTCAACAACCTGGACAATCATGTTGGGTTCCCTCCTTATATGAGGTGTTAATAATGTTTCATTAGGTGTGTTTAAACTTCTCACACCTCATTTTAATTTCAAACAACTTTTGGTCCATCCTTTAACCCTACTTTCTAAAACTTGTCAGTCTGTGCATAAGGGGAAATACCCTCTATCTAAGACAAAATAGAGGGCATTTCCCTTGTTTTCTAATATAATATGAAAATTTTAATGGTATATTCAAGTGGAAAGGATATATTTTTTTAAATTTCAACCCTTTTTCATATTATTAGACCATCCAAAAGTACTAACAATTGAGATAGACTGCTAGGCAAAAGACTATGTGTAGGATATGCACTTTAGACTGTGTATTAAATCATTGGGATATTTTTATCTTCTTGTTTTTTATTTCAAAGAGTTTATGGATAAAATCATGGTCATGATTAATTTTATCTAGTTCTATTCATCACTTTGACTCTCTACATACGCCTTCCCATACCTTGAATTCTCAAGAGACTTGTAGGTGACCGTGTATGTTTGGGCTTGAGGATAGTGTCTAAAATCTTCCCTAGAGTTAATTATGACCATTTGGTTCTTTCTTGGATCCATTTTTTCATCTTGTATAATCTACATCGTCACCCAAACACCCTATTTAACTTACTATCTCCTTACTCAGTTGTAGTTGAGTATTTACATAATGGAATACCTATAGGTACATTTTGGACTTTAGAACATCAACACTCATATATTCTTGAAAATATTTAGATCATATATGTCACTTTCACCATTATCCCAGGTTGATATCTCAAATTCTTAGGTCCACTTCATGAATGATGTAAGAGCTAAAGTCTATTGTAGGTGAATGTCTATAAAGGTAGGGACACATGTGGGTGTGTATGGGAGGCAAAACACACAATATCATTCTCCTCAAGTAACATTTTTAATCATGAATTATATATTAAACCATATAAAACTATTCTATCATGAAACATGGTTTCATACTACAACTTGGATGAAGAGGTGTACTATAGCTCAGACATGTAGATAATATTGATTAAGTTTAGTGTATAGAAACACAACTTTGGCCTCCCAAAAAATAATTTCAATTGATCACCTACCTTCCAAACCTTGTAAAATTCATGTATTATTTAGGGAATTCAAGACAAAACCATTGGGATGCATCAAAATCTCTTATAACCATGTCATATGATATTCACAAAATGGTGTGGTTCTCTATTTTCACCTTTTAGGGAAAAATGATCCCTAAAAAGGTATTTTAACCTTTGGAGCTAAATTCCCCTCTTGTATATCCACTTACCATTTCAAAAACGTGTGTCATGATCTCCTTAACACCCTAGGACTCTAATAAAATTTCTAACTTGTCAAAAACCCTCCATCAAGTACTTCAGCTCTCTATCAACACCACCTATACGTGGCCATTTTAATGTCTACAAACAGTGAATGGAATGAGAGAAATGTGAATGGTTTTTATCTTCTTATGATTTTTATGTTCTTCTCAAGGATTCAAAATAGACTTTATTGATCATCTAGAACCTTATTTGGCTAAATACACTCCCTTTTAACATAACTGGTCCTATGTGGACACTTTAAGGTGTGTGTAGTTACTTGCAGGTAGTGATCAGGGTTGATGAACTACACCCATGGTGTATGAGCCTCCAAAAACTATTTTATCTTATTCAAATGTTAAAATTTATCCCATTAAACTTGTGAATATTTATAACAAGTCAAAACTTCATTTCAACATGACATTTCCCATCCATGGCACCTGTAGATAAATATGTCCATGGCATACTATGTGAAAGTGTTCAACATGACTATAACATCCCTCTCTTACCATTTGAATTTTAAATTCATTACTTAATGTTGATAAAATATACACTAATTATTTTGAACCTTCATCAACCCTCTATGAACATGCCACCCAATTTTCATACATGTGATTTACCATGGTTGACTATGTATGACAGTCATATGGTAAACTGGTTGCATGATCCTTGTGATTGTACCCTCATGGAATATAATTTATAATATTATATTTCAATGGGATAAGATAAAAATAACATTGTAAACATGGGAATGAACTTATTATCATCCCATAAAATCATTACCAAAGTCTAGAAACTCTGAAAATAGTGAAAATATACCTACAATAGAGAATGGTGCTTCTCTTGAAACTTTGATGTATTTAACCTTCAAAATACCATGAAACATGAAAAAAATAATGTAAATAATTTTAGGATGGAGTCAAAATCATATGGAAACAACATCAGTAAGTGAATTGCATGAACTTGTCCAAACCAAGGCAAAACTTATAAGGTGCATAAATTAATAAGCAAATTGGATAGGTCAACTTCTTAGAAATGGTTCATAAATCATAGACCACCATTAATATAAAAACAAACATAAAATATAATCTGAATAAGTGTAGAAGATACCCCCAAGATATTTTTTCATGAAACCTCTTTTGCTGACTATACCAAGTACAAACCTACTAACTAGTTTTATGTGCATGGAAGGGTGAAGAAGGAACAAAATGGTTTTAGCTCAATTTTTAAATTTATAAAGTAATTCAAGCATGGAAATGGATTTTATGAAGTTTAATAGTCATCTCATGACCTTACCCGATGTGTCACACTCCCTTATGGGTCGTACAAGTGTCAAACTCTTCCTTTTTTCAAGAAAACTACCCTTTCTTCTAGAGAACCTATCACTTTTCAGCTATGAATAGTTGATTAAGACATAATAAGACACATTTCACATTAAATCACCCTTATTACACCTTCAAACTTCCCAAGTATGTTATATAGCTCATTTAATGTTCTATTTATGACCCCCAAATGATTCAAAATGACACATTAGCTAATATGACTAATGACCAAGGATAATTTGATATGGAATAACATAAAAAGACATATAATACACACTATGACATAATATTAGACCCCTAAAAATACCTAAAACTCAAGTTTTTACCTATAGGGGTCCTAATTTGACTTGTAGGGTTAAATTTGATCAACAATAATAATAAAAAGGGCTAGAGGTAATAACATAATGAAGGAATGATTTCATAGAAAAGTATAGGATATAACCCTATTACCAATAGGGTATACATTCAAGATTGAAATATTACATGGTAAAGGGATATCTCTCATAAACCAACCATAGGCTTAAATATAGTTTCTTGTAAAATAATATTTAAATATTATTTGAGATAAGAACTTTTGGACATGTATAGAAATGATAATGTTAGATGTTACCAGGATATTTTTTTAATTACCCTAAAACTTTTATTAATCTAAACTAGAGGAATGTATCTCACCCTAAGATTTTAAATTAGGATTAAGGAAAGATAATGTCCTAAATAATAATTCAAACACTAATTATATTAGACCTATTAAGAGATAAGGTGGAATTGTTGATGTGAAGGGTGATGGATACATCATATTCATTAATAATATCTCATACAAAATGGTATATAATTTTTTTAGGAGAATATTGTGGTTTGGATAACTCCAAACCCTATATGGGCAACCTGCACAATTCTAATGTAAATTTTACTAATAGTCTTTGAATTTTTTAGAGTATTCATTTTTGCATTAAAATTTTTTCCACTTAAATTATTCAAATTATACCATAATTATAAATTTATGTACCATGTAGTTTTGAGACTTCTTTTTTTTAAAATTATTTAGTAGAGGATGAGTCTAGTCTATATTTTATGTTTGAATGATTAGAGATGAGTATTAATAGGCAAAAAAATTGTAAAATTTAATATTATAATCATATTTAATAAGTAATTAAATAATTATATATACTCTCAAATATTTTTATAAGATAATTATTCATATAAAAATAATATAATGGGCCTTTAACCCATAGGTCTAGGATCAAAACCTAGTCTCCAAGTTAATAAGATGGTTTAGGAATCCTATCCAATAATAATACCAAGTGTTAAATTACTTGTGATTTTTTTAATGTATGTATGGAGTAAAAATTAGATTTGATTTAATCTAAAATATAACTTATGTATCAACTAATTTGTCCTATAATTACTAGCTCTTGATCTACTAGTCTTATAAGAGTGATAGTTGATAAAAATTGCACTAAATAACTTTAAATTGGAATACATATGATTTATTTTTTTCCTTTATGAATAATTGAAATAAAAAATAGGATATAAACGCATTAAAAAATAAATTCCAATAATAAATATTTCACCAAATTGTGCACAATCTTTTATTAACAAGAAAGGTTAAAACTAGCCAATTATAAGTAATTTAGATGACAAGTTAAAGTTAAAATAAGACCTTACTTAAAAAATAAGTTAAATAAAAATAGAATCCTAAAAATATACTTCAATATAACTGAAATTTTACTCAAGAAAATAATTTTGAATCCTTGATAAGATAATGTCAACATATAATATGCCTTTCTCAACAAGCAGAAACATGCACACTAGACAAGTTAAGCTCCCTAAATCCCTATAAAATAAAAAAATAATTAAAAAAATATTAAATTCAATTAACCAAACTCTTAAAAGTGTGAAAAAATTAATATATTTGTACTCATTTAAGTACACATTTAGTGAACTAGACTCTAATTGGCACTTTTATCTATTTTTAGAAAGTTCTAGACAAATATTTAAAATTCACCAAATAATTAATCTAGGACACAACTGAAATAAATAACCTTCCTAAACTATTAAAATACAAAATAAAAAAATCTAATATTAATAATCAAGTGGATTTTAATTAATGGTATGAGAAAATTAAAAAAATAAGGGTGAAAAAGAGGAGGATTCTACATCTTCGCCCATACCTTCTATCTTATTATATAGATAAGTAATGATGTTTAGGGTTTGTAAGGTGTCTATATTATTATGGAATCTCTTAAAATTATAAGAACCCTAATTTTAGGATATCCACTAGAGAGGTATAATTACTTATAAATAATTTATTAATGGTAATGGGCACATAAATATGTGTTTATATATAACAAGTACTATTTAAAGTGCATCTTAAATGATACAAAAGAGTGTCACATAATATACACTAAACAAATTAAACATAACACTCACAACTTAGTCACACTATGTATATATCTCATTACATGAAACATTAATATTATAATGTATGTTCTTGGTCTCTTTCCCCTTCATTTCTACTTTGATATGTTACAATTATGATGTTAGCTTGTATGTCAATATGACTTAAATTTTAATTAAAATTTTCAATCATCTAGGTGGCATGTATTGAATACAAGGAATTCATGAGAAATCATTAAAAAATAATCTATTATTTATTGTCCATACATAATTTGAAGTATTGTACGTCATTTTAGAACAATAATTAGTTTTTTTTAATTTTTTATTTATAACATCTAAATTAAATAAAATAAATAGTTAGTGGACATTATTATCTAAATTAAATTAAATTTTATTATATGTTTATATATTATCATTTTATTGAAATCCACTTTTATTGTTTTTTTTCTATGGTAACTAGGGCACATCCCTAGAGTAAAAAAGAGTAAATGTAGAATAGCCTATGGGTTTCCCTATTAACATTGATTGATTTAGTCCCCTATAGACTAATAGAGATGTTATCCAATGGAGAGGGATACAAAACACACAACTATAAATAACACCAAAAAACTTACTACTTATATTTATCATATTAATAGGTTATTATAACACCCATTAGGGATAATAACATATCATACCAAAAAATTGACTCCCTATTACTATGCATCATAAAACTTTATTATACTAGGGATAGAAATATGCATTATATATTAGTCTATAAGGATCACATCTTACCCCATATGGCACCGCTTTCACTACTAGGCCTTCTCCATTGCTTTCAATCCTGCTTTGCTTCCAACACCTAGTTTTATTTCACCTACATCCTCATCTTCCATGTCACGACATTTTAGGGGAATGAAGATATACCCTTTCAAAAGGTTGGTCCCCAATATTTATGCTACAAAGGACAAACTCCTCTATAGTTTCACCATATTATCTATAATTACATGACTATGTTTAGTCACTTCCAACCCTATTATATGTATGATGGTCTAAATATCTAGGTGATCCTTATGCATAAAAAAGGAATACATTGAATTTGACATTAGATTCACCTTTTTGATTGCCTAATTAGTATCAAAAACATCCCTTATACTGAGATATTGCTTAGGATTAAGCATAAATGCCTTCATTATCTTTACTATGTCATGACCTTCTACCTCCTCCATACTTGTAGCTACTTCCCACAACTTTTTCAGACATATCCTCATGAATGGATTATATATTTCTTTGTTGATGTTCTTGGATAAGTGAGATATTAGTACCTCCCCTATCATCCCATCTACTGAATCCACCCTCTCTCCTTACTTCTTGTTACCTACATACCCCTCATTTTTTAGTCTCTTTACCCTATCCATGTTTCCTTCTCACTTTATCAATAATTTGAGGCTCCTACTCTAACTTCACCACACTACAATTTTTAGGATAGGATCACACTCATATCATCATACACTACCTTGAAATGATTTCTCCCATATACAAACATAATATAATCACTAAATATGCATGTTTTAACCTTCCTTTTGTGTTTCCTCATGATTTATTCATAAAGGTGGCCATCTCACCATAATATTATTTCTAGATATACCCTACCTCTTTTAACCATTTTTAACCATTAAGACATTTTATTTTACTCATAGGATCATTAGGGATGGGTTGTGAGTTATGTTTCATTCATTGGTGAGTCTATTCTATAGGAATAAAGGTGTCACCAATTTATTTACTTCCTACACATGAATTATCCCCTAGCTTACTCATCCTATATCTTTGGTTATATAAAGATTCTTAAATATATTTTTATTAATATTTAAAACTCATTTGGTAAGATATCTATCCATTCCTTATATATAGCTCTCTCTTTCTCCCTAAGCAACACCAATTCATCAACAGCCTAATCTACTATTGCATTTCCTTCTCTTTTTATATGTTTTAACACAGTAGCACCACACTTATTCTTAATTATCTATATTTATTCAAAGACTATTCTAATTTTCCAAGACTTTACTCCCCTTGAAAAGAGAGTGTTAATCACTACTTGAGAATCTCCTTCAACACTGAGCTCTTTCCATCCAAACTTATCCACTATTTTAAATCCTAATAGAGCTTCTATTTCTTAAACAAAAGTATTATACTTGATTCCCCATCTCTTTTGTTTATATTAAAAAGGGTTTCTCTTCATTATATTAGAACATTACATCTATCCCTATTGGACCAAGATTAGCTTTTGAGGCCTTGTCAAAATTCAATTTTATTTTACCCTTTTCAAGTGGTCTCCATCACTGTAACTTATCCTTATTATTTCCATTGATCGTCTCACACCCATTATCAATCCAAAATCCATTTATTATATTTAAATGGTAAATTTTTATTGATATTTTTTAAAAATTCAATTGAAAACAACTTAAAATTTCTAAAACTTTGATTAAAATTCATCCCCTACAAACTCATCTCCTACTATTTTGCATGCACAATAATCTCCTACACACTCATCTCTTGCTCAAGCTCTTTCTCATGCTCAAAACTAATCTCAATATCTTTCTCATAATTAACACCATATAATCTCAAGTTCATTCCACATGTTGAGTGTATTGTTCTAATATGAAGTAACTAATTTATGTCATATTATGTTTTATCTGTACATTTTATGGTCTCCATTATAGATATATGTCTATTATTAATTTATTTTTTATTTAAGATTTTTGTATAAATAGAATGAAATTAAGTGTTTTACATTTTTAGAAGATTTTTTTTTTTAAATTTTAACATTTTTATTCATTTTACAAGGATGAAGTTTTATAAGGAATAAGAGTATTAAAATGAAAAATGAAAAATGAAAATGAATAAAAAACTTTGATGGGAAATGGAATTATTACTATAAAACCATAAATTTATTTTCAAAACTATAAAAAAAACCCTAACTAAATTTGTATACATTTTAAAACTATCAAACCCTAATTTTTATTTTAAAAATATCAAAACTTAAGTTTATGAATATATTCTCTTACATGCAAAATTATTTATTTTGTATGTTATAAAATAAGTCCGGGTAAATGTTTTTATGTTGTTTTGGTAATTTTTATAAACATGTTTTTATTAAATAAGAATTTTTAATATAAATAGTGTTTTCATGTGTTTTAATTTTATTTTGGATACCTATATTTTTATTAGTGTTATAAATGGATAAATTAAATTTAAATATATATTGTGATGTTCTAATATAAATTCAACATAAATTATGCTAACCATTGTATTCTATAGGATTTGGGTGGTGTTTTAGGTTATTATTATGGAAGTAGAATTTTTTAATAGATAATATGATGATGGTGAAACATAAATTTAGCATAAGTTATATTAGTTAAGGGATTATATGGGATTTGGGTTTAAGGTTGATTTTAGAAATCAACATATACTAAAATTTTAATTGTTGACACACATTATTTATGGAAATGATTTATTATGAAACCAATGGGGATTTTAATCTTATTTTAGTAAATATTCTAATTTTATCTTAGTAGATAAATATTTGGAGCTTGTTTTACCATAAGGTGAATATGAGGGAAGTTCTTTTTGTAATGAAAAGTTTAAATTTAGAATATATGTCTAGAGATCAATGTATTTTAAATTGATATTGTTATGTTCCCATTATATTATTTGTTATACATCTTCCCTTACGTGAAAAATATAAACATTAGTACTAATGTTGGTCCATATTTTATTAGCAATGAGGGATGAGTGGATAATTTAAATTTATCTCTTGTGACTAGTATTACTAATAGTTTGGATTGCATTAGAAACAAGGCTAATGAATATTATAATGAATCTATTCATTATCTATGCTTTTTTAGCAGATATTCAAATGGTTTAAAATAAAATAGTAATTAATCTATGGATTTGAGTGGAAATTCCCATGATTCTTCATAGTGGACTTCAACATTAGCAAACTTGGATGAGAAGGCCCATTTTATTTCTTAGAGAAAATCTACTAAAAATGATTTTTTTTCTCTTTTTTATTTTTTTATCAAAAAAAGATCACCTAATTATAAAATTTTAAAGTTATACTCTTTTTTATTTTTTTATAAAAAATATATGAGAGTATTATCTCTTTTTATCACCAAATTATATTCGTGGCAAGGTGAGTTTTTTAAAATAAGAAGATCAATCATTTTAAATATAAGGGAATACACTCATAAATTTTATTCCTTTGTTAGCTATAATTATTCCAAGATAAACCATTCATTTCATCAAAATGACTTAAGTATATTCTAGAAAACTGGTATACAAAATTATAGGAAAAAATTATCACAAAATTACTCAAGGATCAAGTTCTTCCATGGTAGATTAATTTGGATGTGTAAGGGCATATGAGAAGTATATCGACATTCTAGCTAAAACTCATCCAATATTAAAAAGTATTTGAGGGTATTTTAAGCTCTAAAAATTAAATTGTAAAATTAAAATTGTAAAACCCTAATTTTAATTATAATTTATATATTCTTGAGATGTTGAACATAGTTATAGAGTATGAGATACCATAATATTTGATGTATTTCATTAATTCTTTTCCTTATTGGTTTGTACTAAAATTCAATGATATGATCTATTAAATTTTATGACATTTATGGTGGATCATAGTACTATATTTTATAGTTCATCCCTATTTTAGTCCAATTTTATTATTGTGAATTTTTTCATTAACAAAGGTTTTTTATATGTATTTATTATCACATAATATATCATTTTTTCAAAAATGCATATTTTTGTTTTTATTAAGTTTTGGCAATTTTTCATTTTTTAAAATGTAAATTTTATTCTTCTGTGTTCTTTTATAGGCAAACTTAGCTTATGAATTTTTTATCTTAAAGTTTATACAAGAAATAGTTCCTTTAAAAATATCACAATGCACTAGTATTGCAAAGGATTTCATCTTTATTTTATTATAATGTTTGTATAGTTAATAATTTTTAGAAGCATACCATTTTAATTTCTTTAAAACTTGGAAATCATCTTTTATCTATTTCTTAAATGCAAAATCATCATTTATTAGAGTTATTATTTTTTAAATAATAAATGGAATGCAAATGTGTATTACAAGTATCTCATATTCCATGCTAGAATATGCCACTACAAAAAATGTTTGAATATTGATTTTTATGAAAAAAAATACATATCTAAAAAAACCCCGCTTAAAAAATAAAGTAATGATATTAACTAGGGAATGAAAAGGCCAAGGGATCTCAAATTATTCTCTGTACAACCATTAAAATCACCCCAACATAAATTAAAATTTGAGAAATGTTTTTCATTTTCAAACAAACCTCCTAGGTTCCATTTCACACACATTCCAATTAAAATTTCAACTTAATTGACATGATGCCTCCTAAAGGGGAAATTAATTAAGATGCCCAAGTTAATAGGAATACATTTTATGATAAATAATTTACTGGATATTGTCTCTTAGGTTATTACTAGGGTCTTATTTTTAAAAAGACAAATTTCAATATAAAATATTGCATAATTGATGACTTATAGTAACTCTTTGTTCATATAAATAGTGCATACCAAATGAAAATATGAAATTATTAGATACAATAACTATTAATAATTGTTACATCATAAGTATCATCCTAACGTTACCTAATAATATAGTTATTTTAATAATCATTATATATGGTAATGTCATAGTGTCCTTTTGAAATGAGATATTTATATATAAAAAATAAAAAATAATTCTATTAGTTAATAATAACTATTTGTTTTGTAGTAACTAAAATAACTTGTCTCACTTTACATATACTATCCATGGATATAATTATTGGGAAATAACTAGTTGTAATATGAAATTAATATTCAAGGTATTAGGAATATACAAATGACATTGTTATAGAATTTTTTTACAAGGTGTAACTAAAGCAATATAATTTTTTAATAATAAATTCATAACTACTATCAAAGGTTTTGGGATGAAAATGAGCTAATTGTAATTATAAGTAGAGAAATACTTATTCATTGAAATAAAGAATTATATCATTATCATTTCAACAATAAATAGTAAAAATTTGATTGAGTTAAATATCATAACATGGTGACCTATAAAATATTTGTTTCTTAAGTGAGATTAATTATTTAAAAAAAATCACATTAAAGATATTAGTGATGGATGTGTCAATAATCATATAACTATCAATAAATAACATTTTCTTAGGTAGTAACTTTGATGAAAAAAGTATGATGTATATAAATTATGTATATATCATCAAATTAATATATCATGATTATATGACATGCATGAAGATACAAACATGTGTGTGTGTGTGTGTGTATCATACAAAAGGTATAACTAAGATGAGATTTCCTTGTAAGACTATAGGCATATCTAAGGAAATAAATTTTAGAAAAATAAGAGATAAATCCACTTAAAAATAAGGAAATATTAGTTATCAGAAAGATAATTGTGCACCTTTATCTCTTATGAAATACATTTAAAAAATTGGAAAGAATTGAACATAATAGTAAAATGAACAATGACAAAGGTATCCCCTAAGATAGACAAACTTTCATATTTAAATCAACAATAAGATTAATATAAAATAATAATAAATTTAATATGAAAAATGGGAAAAATAAATAAATAAACTAAAAATACATTAAATATGTAATAACTAGACAACATCTCTCAAAATCTCCATTTTTAGTATGTAAAACTAATAAGTGATTATGGTAGAGATTAACAGCCAAAAATTCTCAACCTTTTTTATGAGAATATATTGATGATGGATATAGTACTTAAGATACTTTTAAATGAAGAAAACATAAATTTCAAAATCATTTATAACAAAATGACATATAATTGCTTCACCCCAAATACTAGAGAAATATCACAAAATAAAAAGACAGTGGTAGTAATTACATATTTTATTTCTACATATGGGATTTTAAACATGATTAATGAATTATGGTGGTGGAACATGATCATCTAATATGTAATCAAATCAAGTAATCCATCCATCATTTTTATATATTTTTTTAAATGAAAGAGAATAATTGGCTATTAATTATTTAGAAAGATAGCATAAAGATTACTAGAAGGTATTATGACACTGAGGAAGAGGAAGGAATAAACTATTTAGAACTCAAGATTTTTAGGTTTTAAATTGTGAAAATTTGAGAAATATTAAAATTGATGATTCTTTGGAGGCCTTCATATCTATATTAAAGTAGATTTAATGATCGAAATGAGATTTACATAACATAAACAATATTTTGAATTGACTAACTTCTAATATTTGTAGAGAAGGATTGATTGAGCATGATTTTTCTATTTTTTATATGAAATAACATGATTTTAAATAAATAAATCTATTTTATATTAGGTTTAAACAATATAACCTTTGTCTTTGCCTATATATATTTTTCATATATATAAAATAAATAGATAGAGAAAAAGGTTAGACAATTCAAATCCTTATTTACACACTAGTTTAATATGTTCTCCTACTATATTAAAAGTAATTTTCATGAAATATTTAAATAAATAAAAATTTACATTTTATAAATCTCATTCTGCTCAATAAATTTACTTTGATATAAATATGTAGTCTTAAAAAAAATAGACAATTTTTAAATCTCTCCAATTTTCATTGTTGTAACCTTCAAATTCACTAACTCAAAAGAATTTATTGCTTCCTCAATGTCATAGTTCCTTATACAAACAATACGTAGATATATGTAATTATTTTATGCATATATACATGCTTTAATGTAGATATGTAGAAATCAAAACTATTGTATTTCTCATAGTAGATTGGGAGAAATGTCAAATGATAATTTAAAAAAGCATTAACCATCTAAATGTTTAACAAAAACAAAATAAAAAAGAAAAATATAAACATACATAAGATACTCTTTAATTTAATTAAATATGGGTCACTCAGTTAAAAATTTAACATAAAGTATGATCTATATTACTTTAATTATAAAAAATATATTGTGTGTTGTTATAGCTTTAGATGAATTATCTATATTTTGTTAAATGTTTCAGTATATTACGTTTATTTATAATTTTTCCTAAATATTTAACATCTAATTTTTTTTTCCATTAATAATTTTATTTGGTTAATTTTTATTTTAATTCTTAAAGTAGACTAGGATAACTACATGGCTCTATTTCTAGAATATAGATATGTTGGCAACACAAAAAAATAGGTATGGTCTTGTAGGCATCGTACTATGTATGAGATTATTATGAAAACTAAAAATAATAACATAATACATAATATCTCATATTAATCATTATACATAGTATCTCATATTAAAAATACTACTCATGGATGCATCACTAAGTTGATACTTATATGTACTATGAGAAACTTAATCATGGTACTGTGAATGTTTATTTCGCCTAGATATAAATAACACTAAATAAAAGCATTTTAAACCATAGAGTGAATAAAACATTGAGACATCTTAATTTAAATATAGTATATATTATTTTTATGAGATAAATAGAAATACCTTATTTTTAATTATACATAGTATAGATATAAGTGGACAAACAAAGTAATATTCATGTTCTTGACACTACATCCATTATCTAGGAATATAAAGAGTTCAAAATATCCATCATTAATATGAAATATTTTGGTAATAAAAGTGTCTTAAAAAATTAAAATCTATGAAATCATACATTGTATAAAATGACAGGTGCATCTGAATTGTTATAAAATAACATATAAATGAGTAGACATCTTCCACTTGGAAATATATACAAAAATGTACATTATAGGTATTGTTATATAAATACCTACATGATGAAAAAAAAAATTCATGAAGACACTAAATAATTTTTATAATACTTTTAATAAAAATAAATTATGAACATAGTAACTTTTGTAATAATATTATACTTATACAAGTAATTTAGCTAAATGATATAATACTTGTAATATTCATTTTATCAAGTACCTAAATTATCTACCATGTAACATATAGGGAGAGATTAATTATCAATCCTTGAATGAATTACCTAAATGTGTTGTAATTAATGGGACATTAATTTTTAAATTAAATATATTAGTCATGGACATGTCACTAACATAATACCATATTTCTTACCTAATCCAGGGTCTTAAAATATAATTTTCTAAGTTTATGCATGTAATATAAGTTTAGTTCACTAAATAATTATAATATTTATTTTATATTAAAAATTAAATATCAATTCCAAAAAAAATATTGAGTGATACCTATTAAAATATCATTGCACCTTTTATTGTTGTTGATTCAATTGGTGTTTGAAAATTGATTTTATAAAATACACATTTTATTAAATTGTATAATTTATTTCCATCCAAGAAGATAAAAGTACTAGAATGAAGATACATTAAAAAAATTAAACTTATATAAGTAATCTTGACATTGTCCAATATATATCATCAAAACTTGCACTTAAACATCATCGACACCACCCATTTTTCAATGGTGAAAATTTAGAGATTAATGAATGGTTTTTTAAACTAGATTATCCTTCATATTTATGTATTCATTTTTACATCACTAATATTATCAAATCATGTGGAAATTATATTGGCATATGATAAGGATGATCTATCAAATGACATAAAATTTCACCTAGTTGTTTAGATTAACAAGGAGTGGTTGCTCTGATGTGAAATTATGAATTTAAGGAAATTAAAATTCAATAAAATGGAGATAAAAAATAAAAGGCTAATCCTTCATGTAAAATGTTCAGGTGTCATATAGATATTTATGAAATCCTTCAATATTCAAGGCTTGAAAATATGGATGAATGTGTGTTTAGATTAAAAAAAAACTATTGTAATAAATATATGAACAAACAAAACCTACATCTTCAATACAATACTATCACATGAACATGTTCCTCTCCTATTGGAACACATATATCTAATGCATCACTAAAAATAAAATAAGAGCACTAAAAATATAATAAGAATAGTATATATTTTAAAGATGTAAATGTGGTTTTTCTAAAAATGACTATAGTGGAGAAATATAAAATCAACCAAAGGGTTGACATAATCAAGTGGGCAAAAGAATGTAAGTGAAAAAATGGATCATTTATTGATGAGTATATTTATTTCAATGATTACATTCTATTTTGTCTTTGTGAGATTATAGTTATAAATATTTAAAACAAAAATCTAAACTAAAGGGGTGTCAAAAAAATTATTCATTTCATAATAAAAAATAATGATGTACCAATGAAGGATGCTTTATTTGTCCCATTTTTTACAACCACCTAAATTTTTATAGATATAAAATACATCCTTCAAAAATATCTCAATCAAAATTCTTTAAAATTTAAAATCGTCGGTAAATAATGTATAATGACTACAAAATAAAATATCATTAGTGAGAAATATTTTGAATTATTAATGGGTTTTTGAAAAAAGTGTAAATAAATAAAGGTTAGATTTTTTTTACTAGTTTAGGTTACATAAAACTTCCTAACACCTCTAATATACCCTCAACACCGTACATAATATGATGTAATAATATATATCACTTAAATAGAGCTTTAAGAGCTCACCCAAAATACACAAGAGACTATCAAGATCCCTACAATTATAAAATCACAAAGATCAACATCGCTCATAAATATCATCATCATGTGTGATCTTCATTCTACCATGACACCTTTCTCTTTACATAACTACCTTTTCTACCTATTGTGTGCATCCAAAATCATTACGTAGAGATGTTCGTCATCTATCTCTTTAAATATTGTATCTTGCACATACTTCCCTTCAACTCATGCATACTTTTATTAAATATGCACATGATCCCATTATTATATAAAATACCATCTCCATTAGTTTTTTTTACATTATAGGTACAACATTCCTCCATAATAAATACCTTATCTATCCCTAAAAAATAATTTATTGTGTTTCTTCCTCATCTATCATACCTTCTAGTGCAACTGACACTTCAAGAACATGTTCCTTTAATAATTTTTCAAAATTTTCCAATTTTCACACTTTTTTACACTCCTTATTTCCTCTAAGACACATTCCCAATTAGGTTCTCCAATAAAATGGAGTCATATCAATTTTTGTTGTGATTTTCTCATCTCCTAGAACTCATGCATGTATGTCTTATACAAGTCACATTCACTTTATTCTTCATCCACATTATTATATTATAATATCTAAAATGAGTTATCCAACTCAAAATGGTTATAATTCATGATTAACTTAAGAATTTTTACTTCACTAAGCCCTTGTTCACATATACTCTTATTTTTCTCCATAGTTACAAAAACTTCTAAACCTCTTTTTTTCACCTTATCCTCTTTCACCCTTTCTTTGATGAATGTTTGAGATTATCCAAACCTTTTTAAGATTATTTTTGATCATGGTCATTGATGTTTTAGGTTGTCATTTATGTCAAAGAGATCATGCGGTACTAGTGCATGAATGACAAAGAGGTTGTGTTTGATATCTGGGAGAGATATGGCACATGTGCAGGTCTATAAGGACAAAGAAGAAGTTGTGAGGCATCTATAGATGTCTTGATGAAATTTTGGTGTGTCACTTGATCATTTGGAAAGAGAAAATGCATATTATAGCTTAAGAGAAGTCAAACCGTCACTACACATCATATAGATATTAATGAAATATCAAGTTTATGCATTTAATGTAGGTACTTAAAAAGTAAATCGAGGTCAAAGGTTTTCATGGAGATGTTATTTATAGTGCTAAGAAGGTACACTAAATATTTGGAATCTTGAAGTGTTTTCTAGATCAAGTTATAAATATTCAAAGTTACTCTTGTAAACTATGATGGGCTAGAGACCGTCAAATTTAACTACGTTGAGTTTAGTGTTAAATAGTAAAGTAGATCTAACAGTGAGAATTGATCATCCATATTGTGATCTAATGGTGCATATGAATTCAATTTGTCAAAGGTTCCTAAGATTTCACATTTTTGTGATATGTGTCTCAATCTTATTGAGTTGATAGAAGATCAATGACATGTGAGTGTTTGTATAGATGGAGATCGACAGAGTGTATTGAGTCAAATAGTCAATGTGTGTTGAAGGCATGCAAAGTTGCCAAGTGGCATAATCATGAAAGCTCAGATCCAAGATCAATGGTGAGATTTTCAAGGTAAAGACTAGGCTACTTTTGAGGAGATCGATAGAGTATATTTTTTCAAAGTTACCAAGGGACATGAGATGATGACAAAGTGTCTGATGTTTAGCATTTACATAGTGACTATTGAAATTTGAATATTCAAATTAATGAAGAAAAACTAGTCTAAAATTTTTGAGTTATATCTTTTGATCCAAGATGAATTTAATGGTGATGTAAAAAACAAAGTTAAAGAGGACTTCATGGTGCATCCAACAAATTTTATTATAAGGTATGAATTTTCGTAAAGGTGTATATATAGATATTAAAATTTGACTATTTTTTCATTTATAGTGCTAATGTGTACAAGATTATTGTTTGAGTAAATTGTGCTTTAGTATAAGAGTGTTTTGATGGGAGTAATCATCTAAATATGTCTTAGAGGTCATATGGAGTGTACCCATGTATTTTAAATTGATATTGTGTTCTTGTTTTTCTTTCTAAAGTGATAAAGGGGTAATAGGTCTCCATGAGACCTATAAGGGCTACTAAGGCCTAATTGAAAGGCATATCTACTTAAGTTTGACCCATTGATGCTATGACTGACCTGTGAGGATGGTATTAAGCTATGTGTTATCATTATAGAAGTCTTAATGTTTTAGGTAAGTATTATGGTCAACTTAGAAGTTAATATTCAAAAACACTCTATAAAGAGTGGAGACTAAGGCAATGGTTTTTAGACTTGATGTGGATGTTTTAAGAGATAAGAAGATAGAGATGAAGGAAAGATATTAGTGGGAGTGTGCTCAGTGGATAGACTAAAGTAAAAAAGTAGATTGAGGATGAGAGAAGAAGCCTAGAGTAATCCAAAAGTGGTGTTTGGATGCATTGCTTGTCTGAGAAAGTTTGAGTATGTGTGATGATTTGAAAGAGAGGTGTTATACATTGTTTATCCAATCAGATTGAAATGAAATCAAATTTTTAGACTTATTGATTTCATAGGTGTTATGTAGGTGCTCAACATCTACAACAAGTGGGTGCTTATTCATACTTAGGGGTGGGTGATCCTTGTGAAGTGGGTGCTTCACTAAAAGCTCTCATGTTTTTTATCATCTTATATGACAAGTAGTCCATGTGTTTGAAGGATTGGGAGTGGGTTTTATTCACCAAGAGTGTTTCTCATGTAGATCTTTTATTATGTATGTGATCTTGCATCATCTTTTTTATTCATTATTATGAACATCTTGTATGCTTTATGAATGCTTTTGGTCATTTATTAAGAGCTTTAAAGGATTAAAATTGAATTTTTAAATATATTACATCACTTATTCACCCCCTCTTAATGATTGTACCTCCAATAATTGGTATCAGAGCCAGACCTTTATTGTAAGTTTAACCATCTAAAGGTGATGATAGATATAATGAAAGACAAAGAAGCTGATATTTTTATTTAAGGTGAACTAATATGTGCTTTATCATAACTCAAATGTTCAAGGTAAGAAAATGAATGTCTAAAAGAAAAGTTTAAAATATTGAATAACATGGAAGGGATTAAAAATTCAAACATGACTTCCTCTATATATCATGAGTTGCTTGTAAATGTTGATAGTGTGATTACACAAATAGGAATAATAGAAACAATAGTAAAAAAAATTTAGGTCATGGTTCATGCAAATTTGAATCAAAGGATATATCAATTAAAACGTAAATTTATGACTTATATTGATGCACTTTTATCCAAAGACAAGAAAAAATCTAGCTCTACAAAAGAATATATGGATGAGATGTCTTGGGGTATTGATGATCAAATAAAAGGGGTGATTAACCTGAAAAACTATAGTTATATTTTAAATGGACACTGTTATACTTGTAATGAATATGGTCATAGATATAAGGACTATAGTTACTCTCTGAGAAGAAATGAGGTTCTATGTTATAATTGTAATCAACAAGGACATATAGCCAAGTATTGTACAAATTTTTTTGGATAAAGAACTTTCAAGTTTTTGACACCATCAAATGGTTTAATAAAAACAAAACCATGATTCAAATAAATAAGGAGTAGGACTCAAAGAAAGAATCCATGTTTGTACAAACTGACTTGCATACTTAAGAGGATGAAAACAAGAAATGGTACATGGATAGTGGATGCTCAAGTCATATGATAAAAAAAAAAGAGTAAGTTTATTTCTCTCAAGAAACATAATTCAAGTTTAGTAAGGTTTGGTTATAACAACTCTACTAACATAGTTTGGAAAGGCTCTATAAGATTGGATAATGATCATACTAGAGCTGAAAATGTTATATATGTAAAAGTTTTGAAACATAATCTTTGAAGTGTTATCCAAATGTGTAAACAAGGAAATGTTGTGAATTTTCATGACAAAGGGTGTGAATTGAGAAGTTTCAAGTCTATCAAATTAGTTTCAAACATTCACAAGGCAAATAGTAACTTGTATGTGTTCCATGAATCCAATAAATAAAAGTGCTTCATGAATCAATTAGAGGAAAGTTGGCTTTGGAATAGAACTCTTAGACATCTTAACTTTTATAATTTAGTAAGGATCAGTTTAAAAGGACTAGTGAGCCATATGCCTAAAATCACTAATATTATTCATACTCTCTGCAAGGCATGCCTTCATGGAAAGCAAGTCAAAATAAGATACAAATATAAGGATCATTATACTACAGTACCATTAGAATTGATCCACATAAACCTTTGTGGACCTATAAGAACTTAAGGCATTCAAGATAATAGATAATTTATGTTATTAATTGATGACTTCACTAGAATGACTTGGATATTTTTTCTTAAAGAGAACCAACAGATTTTAGAAAATTTAAAGTATTCAAAGCTCTTTTTAAAAATGAAAAAGGATCAAGAATCAAGTGTGTAAGATCAGACATAGGAGTTGAATTTTGGTCTTATGAGTTTGATGAATTTTGTGAGGAACAAGGAATTAAAAGACAATAATCTACTATTAGGACACCTCAACAGAATGGGGTAGTTGAGAGGAAAAACATAACTGTCTCCAAGAGATGACTAGAACCGTGATTCAAGATTCCAAAATTTTAAATGGTTTTTGGGAAGAGGCTGCTAATACTTATATTTATATATTAAATAGATTCCAAGTTAGAGAAAATAGTGATAAGAATATATTGATGCTTTTAAATGTACAATAGGTGCTTTTAATTCTCAAAAAACACTACTCATTTTATAATTCAAATAATTTAGGGCATGAGTTGCAAGGTGTTTGGCAATTATGATGCCTATGGTGAAATAGTAGCAAGCAAAGTAGACTATTCCATAATATTTATAAAGTTTGATGGTTGGGAGCCATCTTGGTGCCTTCTCTTATGAATCTTAGTGCTAATTTTGACAAATTGGTCTAGATCTAAACTAATAACTAAACTAAATGGATATTTATTATGAAATTTAAGCTATAGTGAGGATCTTTGTAAAAAAAGAGAGAAAAGAGGAGATGGTAAGGTAGAAAGGAAAAAAATGTGATTGCAAGTCTTTGCCTCAAACATTATGACAAAGTTTTAGTTTCTGAAACATACATATGAACTTGACTATAATGTAAAATAGCTAGAGCTCAATTTTCATTACAAACCAGGCCAATTTCTAAGGATAAATTGAAATTACAAGTATGAATCAAGTTTACTTTTAATATTTTGTTTCTATAACTAAATAGTTGATGCACATCTTTGATATAGGAAAACTTAAAGTGAAGCAACTCATGATCTTTCCGACTAACCTAGCAAAGCATAGATTAACAACCCTATAAATGAGTTAATGTAGCTTAAGAATTAAAGAAACCATTCAAATCTAAGATCTAGACAAAAAATTGAGAGAAAAGCTATAGCTATCAATACTAGATAAAAAAATCTTTATAGAATTTCTTTAGCTATATTAATTGATGTGAGTATACAATTTTGCTCAAAAATCTCTCTTTTAAAATTGGTAATACATGCCTTTATATAAAATCTAGGTAGTATACCAGTCAATATAAAATATAGGTGTACAAATATAAAGACAATTGTATTTGTAAAAAACTACAATACATGTGTCTTTTACAATCATACTGACCTAGAGGCAATCATACTAACAAACTAGCATGAACCTTAACAAAAAAAGGCTTCTTTTTAGGTAAGCCATAACTAGATTATTGGAGGTGGGACCCTTTTTTACTGAAGGATACTCATAGCTCATTCATGTTTTTAATCCACTAGGCATAGGTCTACTATAGGCCTTGTGATGTGCTCCTCTTCTTGACTAGCTCATCAAAATCTTTGTCATTCCTAACCAAAGATTCTTTAATGCTTTTGGCTTCATTGATCCTCTCCCCTAAATTAAATATGATGTCTAATATTCTCCTATTAGCTTATCTTGATTGTCCTTGTCTCTTGCCCTTGATTTTTTAAGTCACTAAAGTGGATCTATTCTAGAATTCTTCATCACTAATAATTCCTAGGGAAATGGGATGTGTAGGATCCTTGATCATAGTTCCCAGGAGCCTCTCAATTCTACGCATGAGCTCCTTTTCCTCCTCAATAAGTTCCTCCACTTTGGTATGTCAAACACTCAATTCTTAGACCTTGTCTACAATAATTCCTAAAATGGCACTTAGGTGCCCCATGTTGATGGCTTTAAAATTTGGTATTTGCTTCCTAACCTAGATGTTAAGAAGTTAGGAAATCCTATCTTCAAAAGTCTATCACTAAGTAACCAACTCCTTGGCTAAGGTGGCCTAGTCCTCTAGTATAGTATGTCTCAAATTCATATACTTTAGTTCCTTGAACATCTCATGAAATTATTCCTCAAGCATCTTAATCATGGAGTTTGGCATTGAGAGAATTTATTGAGTTTGGAAATTTTCTTTCTCCTTCTCTAAGTTTTGGATTATTTACTTCAATCCCTAGACACTATCCCTAACCTATTGAGATTGAGCCTTAATTAAAATTTCCACATCCTCCTCATAGATGGGAGCCTCTCTAATTTATTTCCCTTAAATAAGGGTTAACCTTGTGAATGGTTCCACCTTTTGAAAGGTGAATTCTTCTTGACCAACCATTTTTGTCCTTTTGGTGATCCTTTCTAATCCTACTATGTCTAGGTTGAATTGGAATTTAGTATCTAACTTCTTGAACTTTATAGGCTTAAGCACCTCCACACTTGTACTACCAGAGGCTCTAGGGGTGTCCACTTTCTATACCTCTTAAGCATGCCAAACCTTTATTCTTCTCTCTTCTTAATTTTTTACCATGTCCTTGATCCATGATTTGATGTTATCATGTATAGTTAGGCCAAATTGTGTCAATGCCTATGAAGGAGAGAGGGATATGACCTTTTGTAACTTCCCATAGATAAACTAGTTAGGGATGACTAGTCCATGGATGAAAAACTCATCATTGAAGAGGTTGAGTTCACTGGTAGGGTGAGTGAAGGTCAACCTAAGATTCTTCTTTGGAGTCAAAATAACCAAGGCTAGCTCTGCTTTCCTTTTCTCCCTTTCCAAAGGAACCAACTCCTTTCCTACTTCTTCAAAGGGATCTTCCTCTCTATCTGAGCCATATGCTACTTATATATCAATGAAGGCACCTTCTAATCTCTCTTCTAGATTAAGAGATATAATATTAATGAATTTCATGGGATAAGGTGGTCTCATTAGGAGTACTAAAGGTGTGGGACCCTCCCCAAGTCACTATTCTAATCTTGGCTCTCTAACTTTCTCATTGCCTTTGCCTTTTTCATCCTAAGGTTGTCCATCCAGAGGTTGTGCTTTTTGTTGGTGAGGTTGAGGTTTAGATGGATACTCCTTGGGCTCCTCATGAGTGGTCCCAGATGGACCTAAAAACAAATGATATCATAAGGGGTGTAATTTCCATATCTCCCCTAAAGGTTGGTTATCCTTGGATCAGTCATTGTTCCAACTTGATATTGTAGATTTTTATCTTGGAGAGCACATCCTAAAAATTTCTTCTCTAATGTATATGTCATCACTGACACCTATTTTATGTTCATATTCAACCTTTGGGACCTTAATTTCTCTAATGTGGTTAGCTACTCTATTCCTAGGGTCCCACATCTTAAGGTCATCTAATTGAAAATCAAAAGAATTTTTGTGTAACTATGATTTCCATCTGCTTCTAGTATTTGATTACAAACTTCCCAATATCCAATGGGAGGGGATGGATTTGTCCCTTCCTCTTCTCTCTACATATTCTATCAATTCCATAGATGATTTGGGAAGTAATTTATTTCTTGGAAATTTTGTTGAGGACATGGACTGGTAGCCTATAAGGTTGGGTTAAGATCTCCTCTATCCTAATAATAGTACAATTAGGATAATACCATACATCCCCCATGGTTTATACCTATCTCTTGATAAGAGGATGCAATCTTGGCATAAGAACTCTTGTGATGGCCTCAACTATGGTTAGGAAAACACAATCATAGATGAATTACATATGGTTCATGTACTTGAATATATGCAATTTAGAATAGTGGTGAGAAATTATGGTCTTAACATCAAGGGAACAATTTATAATGCTAGGGAAGGTTACAGAGGCCAAAAGGGAATACAATAGATAAGACATCATACAAAATTTCTTAGAGGTCCATATTTTGATGGCTGTGAATTGCTTAGAGGGGTCAATTTCTCTTCTACCATGAAATGGACAGGATACCTAGACTTTATTCACATATATGGTGTAAGAGGTACCAAAGGATTGATTTATCAAGGTCATGATTATTCTAATGACTTATCTAAATTAGACAATAGGGATCTTGCCATCTAGGGTCCTAAAGATATGGGGTCCTTGGATTAACCAGGGTGTAAGGATTAAATCAAGGTCTTGCATGTTAACCTAGTCCCTCATGGCAGGGAGGTTGAGATGGGGTAAGGGGAGCTTGAAATAGGTCTCAAATTCTATAGGATAGATGTATGCCACCCTCTAAAAATTACCCTCTTAGATTATCCATTCCCCATCTATCCTATAATCAATAAAGATGGGTGTAAAGACATTAATGTATTGCATTACCTCTAGTTTTTCCATGGCATGGTGGAAACAAGCCATTTGAACCATAACTAGGTCATTATACCTTTGATTTACTATGGTTTTCCTCATTTCCTCTTGGGAGATAGGCTATAATTCATCCACCAAAAAGAATAATTTAGACCAATTCCTCACTCCATAGATGTTTAGGGTCACTAGGTCCAGCTCTATATCTTTGAAAATTCTCCCTTCATTATCAAAGGTTAAATAAAGCTTGGCTTATATATTTAATATTTTCCTAATAGCTACCATTTTTGGTGTTACTAAAATTTTCACACTGGATTGCTAAGGGTTCTTATTATAGAACTTATTTTTAAGAGCACAATTATGCTATCTTGATTAAACTGTAACCAATTGAACTGATTTGGGTCTTCTTTATAGAGGGTTTAGGGTTTGAAGATTTAATGGTAGGAGATATTTAGGATTTAACTTCATATATGATGTGGATTTGATGGAGACATTTTTCTTGCATGGAGCCTATGTGGCATCATTCTAGGCTTTTTGTAGCAATTTTCGTAAGTATCATTCAGACACTAGTCATTAGATTTTATAAGTCTCTTTTATTTCATGTCATAAGATTAGGATCCTAGACTTGGCATGATCTATCGATCCAAATCCAAGTCCTCACCTTTTATTGGTCTAATGATCTATAGGCTTATGGTCATGGCACTTGGCATCCTCACAAATCTTTCCCATACTATGTATCTTTTTTAGTTGTCACCTTGGTCGATCATTGGTCATGTGTCAAGCTCATAGAGCTTTGAAAATTCATTGATCCTTTTGCACCATTGGATCAAATATAATGAGTGAGTGATTTCCATTAATTTCTTGGCTAGCTATGATTCTAATGAAAACATGACACGCATCCATCTCAAGAGCTTGGGATGCCTTTGAAAATTCCACCTAGGCCTCATATCATTGGATCAAATCCAATGAGCAAGTGATAGCCATCAATCTATGTGGGGGTTCAGTCATTAATTAGATGCCTTTATTAGGTGGGCCCTTTTATTCCTTTTGTTCAACCATCAAACCACCACACATCTATATCTTAGGGCCTTATGCTCATTTTGACTTTCTTCTTATGCCTCATGCTATTAGATCAAATCCAGTGAGTAAGTACATGCCATTGGATTGATCTTGGTGCAAGTTATTTAAGCCAAGTATTAAGTCTGGGGCACTCCATTTGATCAAATCTAGCAAGCAATCATTGTTTGATAAAATCTAGCATCATTGATAGGATCTACCAAAGGGTGAGGGAGATAATTATTATAACTGAGGAGATAAATAAAATATTTTAGCATAAGGTATTAAGACTAAGGTGGTGATGATTATTAGGGCCTTACTACTAATAATCTAGGTTAAGTTAGGTGATACAAGAGGGGACCTTGTATAACTATACCAAATTAGACCCAAGGAACTTAGAAAAAAGAAAGGGGGAAGGATAACGAAGAGATTGAGTCATGTTATGAAAAAATGACTTAAACCCATGCAAACACTTTTGTTTATAGCTTCTCTTTGTGATGAGTTTCAATTTAATTCCCGCTAACATGGTTCCCTCCAATATTTGAATTCGAATCAAGGGTCACCCAAGGTTTCTGAAATAGAACCCTTGTGTGATCACCATAGAAATTTCAAAATGACTTGCATAACTCATTAGCATTGTTAGTCCAAAATAATAAGATTAAATCACAAAATCATGCTCTTTAATAGAGTGGATGATCTTCAAATTCTGTGAAGGACCTCAATGTTTAGGTGCTTCAAAACTTGGATACAAATACTTCTCAGGGGTCCCAATTCTTAAATGAATGGGGTATCTTGGTCCCAATAAACTCCATATGAGCTATGGAAAAATAGGTCAACTAATGTCAAACACTTTAGAGTGTTTGGGAACAAGTGTTTTATCAAGAGGAATGAAGAAAATCTTGGGAAATTTGACTAAAGATCTTATGAGGGCATCTTCTTTAGTTATTCCTATATAAATTTTGCTTATAGATATTTTAGTAAGAGACTCCATAAATTTATTCAAAGCTCTAATGTGAGAGTTGAAGAGGCAAACAACATCAATAATCCTAGCTTATAGACAATTGACACTATCGAGGATGTTATTTCAAATAATGAAAGCATACCTGATTAATCAAATGATGAAGAGGAAGAAGTAAGACAAGAACTAAATCCCCTTATAGGAAAACATAGAAGGATCATCCATTTTTCCAAGTTATTGGAGATGTGAATGCTAGTTTACAGACTAAGAGGAGGAAGTTGATCAATTATAATCAACAAGACATAGCTTTTTTATCTAATATTAAAGCTAAAAATTTCTTAAAAGCTAGCAAAGATGACAATTGGACATTTCCATAGAGGACAAATTTGATCAAATAGTAAAAAATGAAACATGGGAATTGGTTCTTAGGCCAAAAGACAAAAATGTGAGAGGAAGTAAGTGGGTTTTTAGAAACAAGATGAATGAGAAAGGATAGGTCATACAAAATAAGGCTAGACTAGTGTGTAAAGGATATGCTTAAGTTGAAGGGATATATTTTGATGGTAGATTTGCTCCCATAGCAAGAATGGAAGCAATTAGACACTTTCTATCATATGAAAGCTTCAAAGGTTTCAAATTTTACCAAATGGATGTGAAATCTGCATTTTTAAATGGCAATTTAGATGAAGAAGTTTATATTGAGCCACCTAAAGGTTTTTTTAATGAAAAGTAATCAAGACTATGTTTACAACTAAAGAAGGATTTATATGGTCTTAAACAAGATCCTAGATCTTAGTATAATAGATTAGACAAGTATCTATTGATCCAAGGCTTCAAAAGAGGGATAGTTGACAGTAACTTATATATCAAGATATATGGCACACATCAATTACTAGTAGTAGTCTATGTTGATGACATAATATTTGGTTCTGATAATGACAACATGAGTAGAGAGTTTATAGATGCTATGACAACTAAGTTTTAAATGTCAATGATGGGAGAACTTTATTTCTTTTTAAGATTACAAATTAACCAACTTAATGAAGGGATATTCATTTCACAGGCAAAATACATCGAAGATATGCTAATAAAGTTTGACATGTTAGATTTTAAGCTAATGAGTACTCTAATGATCACTAGATGTAAGTTAATTAAATAATATGACTCACTAAAAGGTGATCACACTTTATATAGATCCATGATTGGAAGTCTCTTATACTCTACTAATTTTAGGCTTGATATCATGCAAGTAGTGGGCATTGTAGGAAAGTTATAAGCTAATCCCACACAATCTCACTTGTAATCAGTCAAAAGGATCTTTAGATATCTCAACATAAAAATAGAGTATGTTTTATGGTACCCCAAGAGTAAATAATATAATTTAAAGATATAAACTAATGAATATTGGGCAAGATGTGTAGATGATAGGAGGAGTACCAGTGGTAGTGTCTTCTGCATGGGTTAATTTTGGTGTCTTGGATAAGCAAGAAGCAAGCCTCTATATTTCTATCAACTATAGAAGCTGAGTTTATAGCTACTAATTCCTATTGTACTTAGGTAATGTGGATGAAACAAACCTTATAAGTTTATAAGGTAAGACAAAATGGACCTTATCCTATCTATTGTGACAATATTAGTGCAATTAGTATCTCTAAGAATTCTATTATGCACTCAAAAACCAAACACATTCCTATTAGATATAATTTCTTAAGAGAACAAGTAATTAATCAAATTGTTAAATTAGAATATGTGTCTACAAAAGAATAACTTGCAGACATTATGACTAAACCATTGACAAAGGTCACATTTGAGTATCTAAGATAAATCTTGGGAGTCAACTCCTTATCTTTGAATCTTTTAAAAGGTTATTTTAGTAAGAGGAGGACATGTTGTCATATTTTTAATATATGAAGAAGGTCTCAGAGATATATGACAATTTGTGTATGTCAAGGTTCCATGATAGTGATTTGAAAAGTTTCTAAACCATGATGGCTTGTAGAGGATAAAGGGAAATTATTTTATTGCTATGAAATCTATATTTTTTAAAGTGTTGCTAGCAGACCTAGTTTGTTGAGAATACATATTGAAGATTATATTTTTTAGATAGAGCATGGATTTAGTGGGAGCTAACTTAGATAATTTTAGAGACTTGAAGAGTTTTCCATAATGTTAGGTGGAGATTTTTAAGCTCTGTGAGTAGTTTATCAGGTCTAAAGATCAAAGAAGCCCAAGTTTAGATTGGTTCATGTCAAATGGGGATCAATTAATTCATATTATTGTAAGTATGTAAGTATTCTGAGCATCTTAAATAGTATTTGAATGCATACATATTGTTGAGGATTGATTATTGGAATGTTGAGGAAGAGACCCTTTGTCATTAATATCAAAGGGGGAGAAAGATCAGAATGAAGAATTTCAAACAAGTAAGAAGTCATTTTGAGGGTGTTTTTCCATCGATGATAAAGGGAGAGATTGTTGAACATGGTCATTGATGTCTTAGGTTATCACTGATGTCAAAGAGAGCATGGGTTATAAGTGCATTAATGATAAAGAAGTTGTTTTTGATATCTTGGAGAGATATGGCACATGTGTACATCTGTAAGGATAAATAATAAGCTATGAGGCATCCATAGATGTCTTGGTGAAGTTTTAGTGTGTCACTTGATCATTTGGAAAGAGAAACATGCATATCCTAGCTTAAGAGAAGCCAGACCATTATTGCATGTCATGTAGATATGAATGAACAAAAAAAATTGTGCATTTAATGTAGGTACTTAAAAATTCAATTGAGGTCAAAGGTTTTCATAGAGATGTTGTCTATAGTCTCAAGAAGGTACCTTGAAGATTTGGAATCTTGATGTGTTTTCTAACTCAAGTTATAAACCTTCAAAGTTTTTCTTATAGACTATGATGGATTAGAGACTGATAATTTTAACTACATTGAATTTTGGGTTCAAATAGTCAAGTAGATCTAATGGTGAGCGCTTATCATCGAGATTGTGATCCAATGGTGCATGTGAAGTTAATTTGTCAAAGGTTCCTAATATTTATTGCACTTTTGACATGTGTCTTAATCTCATTGAGTTGATATAAGATCAATAGAATGTGGGTGTTCATATAGATGGATATTGATGGAGTGCATTGAGTCAAATAGTCAATGTGCACTAAAGGCATGCAGAGCTGCCAAGTGGCAAAATTATAGAAGCTCAAATTGAAGATCAATGATGAGAGTTACATGGTAAAGACTAGGATACTCCTAAGGAGATATATGGATTTTATTTGTTTAAAGTTACCAAGGGACATGAGATTATGACAAAGTGTACAATGTTTAGCATTTACACAGTGATCATTGGAATTTGAATATTCAAATTAATGAAGGAAAACTAGTCTATAGTTTTTGAGCTATATCTTTTGATCTAAGATGAATTTCACGGTGGTGTAAAAATCAAAGTTGAAGAGGACTTCATGGTGCATCCATGAAATTTATTATAAGCTATGGATGTTTATAAAGGTGTAGATATGGATCTTAAAATTTAATTATTTGTTCATTAAATTATGCTTTAGTAGGATAGTGTTTTGGGGGGAGTAATCACCTATATATGTGCTAAAGGTCATATGGAGTGTACCCATGTATTTTAAATTGATATTGTGTTCCTTTTTTCTTGATGAAGTGATAAATGGGTAATAGGTCTCCATGAGACCTATAAGGGATACTAAGGCCTAATTGAAAGGTTTAGCTACTTGAGTATGACTCATGGATGCTATGGCCAACCTATGAGGATGGTATTGAGCTATGTGTTAACATGATATAAGTTCTAAGGGTTGAGGAAAGTATTATGGCTGACCTATAAGTTGATATTCATGAATACTCTATAAATATTAGAGACCAAGGCAATGGTTTCTAGACTTGATGTGGATGTTTTAAGAGAGCAGAAGATAGAGATGAAGGAAAGATATCAATGGGAGTGTGCTCAATGGATGGACTAAAGTACATAGCATATTAAGGATGAGTGAAGAAGCCTAGAGTGATCCAAAATGGGTGTTTAGATGCATTTATTATATGAACAACTTTGAGTATGTGTGATTAGTTGAAAGATAGGTGTTATACATTATTTCTCCAATCAGATTAAAATGTAATCAAAGTTATGGAGTTGTTGATTTCATAGGTGATGTGTGGATGATCAATATCTAAAAAAAGTTGGTTCTTTTTCATACTTAGGGGTGGATTCTCTTTGTGAAGTGGGTGCTTCACTAAAAGGTTTCATGTTTGTGATCATTTTATAGGATAAGTAGTCCATGTGTTTGTAGGCTTGAGAGTGGGTTTTATTCCCCAAGAGGGTTTCCCATGTAGATCTTTTGTTATGTATGTGATCTTGCATCATATTTCTTATTCATTGTTATGAACATATTTTATGCTTTATGAATGCTTATGGTCATTGATTAAGAGTTTGAAAGGATTACAATTAGAGTTTGAATTATATTTCGTCAATGATTTACCCCCCCTCTCAGTGATTGTACCTCCAATAATTATACCTACCATTATTACTTTTATATAAGTGTGTTAATCATGTTATTCAATTCTTATGTTCAATACTCTTTATAATATTTGTATCCATGACCTTTTGAGTGTATTTCTTCCTCACTTGGCCTATTTAGCTATCTAGATGATTATAACAAATCTAAATATTATTTATTGTTATTACCAATTTTTATGAATGTTCCACTTCTCTAATATTTATATCCACCTATATTTCTAGATTCTCTTTTAAAATTATCTCAATATAGCTATTCATGTAGTATTTTAATGTTGATACCCTATTTATAGAATTATTTATTTTATCTATAGTTTCTAACTTCTCAGTTGATTTCTCCTCTACGTGTGCTTAAAAATAGATAGTGTTCATATTAAATTCATTGGCCATATTCATCAACACCATTTCTTTTATCCTTTCTATATATTACATTTATGTGCATTTCATACTCTATTCACCTATACAAACAACAAACTCATGTTCACTTCAAGTACCTTTGGGTCTTTTATTTCCTCCATGGGGACTTCAAATTTGTTTTATGTTATAATCATATAACATTATTTTTATGTTCACTCTTTGAAATTTGATATATATATAATTATTCTTCGATGATTTTTTACTCTCATTATAGTAATAAGTTATAAATATCTTACACTATTTATCATATTTAACTTATTTATTGATTTTCTCTCCATCTTCTTCATTTGTATTTCTTTCATCTTCTTGGTCATCATCATGCACTATGTTTCTCTTTAGTGGCACATCATGAATTATTCTAGGACATCTAATTGGACCTTATCATACTAGACTCTTACTTCCTTCTACACAAGAATATTTTTTCAACATTATGTTTCTCTTATTATTATTCCTCTTCTTCTTGTATTCCCTCCAAAAATTTACTTCAGATATATTTATTTGATCTGGGGATTTGTGACTACTTTCTACCCTTAGGATTATAAAGTATTCAACCCATGCATAAAAATCAAAAGGCATAACTTTTGGTCATATTCCTTACATCCTTGAGGGGTTATGATAGTCCAAATCAAGGTCACCAATTGTCATGTCAAGGCCAGTAGGTCTAGTGTTATGTCATGCCAAGAAAACATCATGGTGGTTATCACTACTCCAAGTTTCAACTCATTTCAAGAGTCCTAGTGTTTGAGAATGTGTGGAGGCCCATAATTAGTCTTTAAATGGTCTTAATAGTCCAAAATGTATTATGATGGAGGTGATTGAATGTTCCAGTTGATGATTTAACATGAACCTTTCTAATGTATTCAAGATGTGCAAGGTATGGCCTGATCACAAAATATAAGAATGTTGTGAAGGTACATGATATCATAACTTAAATCTTTATAAGGTTCTAAATCCTTTTAATAAGCTTTAGCATGCCATTCATTTGAAGCCTTCATTTGAAACCTACATATATAATCTAAAAAGTGGAGTATTCAACCTTGAAATGATAATATTTGATCTCAAAAGGCCACTAAAACCACCATTCATATCCTTAAAAGACTTCATGAATTCAATTAGGCCATACCAAAAGAATTTCATGTACTAATGAGGCCATTTTCAGAAGTCAACACCTATAATTTCCACTAAATGGGATCCACACATGGGAAAACATGTCTCTTCCACTCCCCAAGTTGTAATATGATATTTTAGACATTATCTGATTTGTATTTTACCTCCTCATGCCTACCAATAATGGTTTGTGGTCTGAGACATGAGAAAACATAGTAAATTTATAGTTTCTTGGAGTTTTCAAAGTGGTATGGATCCATACAGTATGGATTTGATCAGGTGGATTCAAAGTTATATAAGGAGAGTTTAAAATAGGCCCATGATGGAGGAATATAATTATTTCATGATCCAAAGAGCCAAAAACTAGTCCACTTCTTCCATCGAGCTCTTTGGTAGATATGGAGAGCACTTAAAGTTTATAATTAGTCCATTTATAGGAGAGAGAGAGAGGGTCTAGGATATTATCCAAATAAAATAGACTTGATGACCTTCCAATCATGGAAATTTATTTTAGAGTTAGTATTCTTAGCTCTATGAACAAATGCTAAGAAGTTGGGTAACTTGGTCACCATCTTCTTCTGCACTAGGTAAAAGAAGGGGAAAAATTTTCAATGAGTTTTGGTTTGTTTGATCAAAATAATAAATATTCATGTTTCCTCCAATCTTGTAGAGACATTTCATGGAATCCTCAACCTTTCAATCACATGTGTGGGCATATAAGAGTGAGAAATGTCTAAGCTAACACTGTTTATAGGTTGAAAGTAAGTTTTCATTAGTGAGGAGGAGTATCTAGTGCATATGTCTAAAGGTAAAAGTGTTTGAAAGTGAAAAAATGGTGTACTAAGGTTTTACACATATCCTTATTTCAACTTGAATTTTTAGATGGATCTCCACTTCTCCAAAATGGTGCTTCTAAGTGATATGGTATTCATATTTTAGATCCACTACAAATGAAGGTAGTATGTTGTATAATAATGGTTTAAGGGTTACCAAAACACATCAAACATAGTAAGGAATTTTTCATTCATACCAAAGTGTCTTTATATTAAGGTCATAAAACTTCATTATGGCCCTTCAGACCTAGGAACTATCAATCTATCCTCAAATTCTTCTATAGTCTTATTTAGCAGAGTTAAGGATGTTAAACAAAGTTTGAGGTTTTTAGAGGATCCTAGGTTTTATTTCTCACTACATATACCTCATTAAGGGCCTTAAAATGTTTCATTATGTTATGTATGTGTGTGAATATGTCTCAAGTATTTAAAAATAATTCTAGGTATGATTTCATAGTTCAATACAAACCCTTAAAGAACCTCTACCATTTGGCCACCTTAGCACTATCAACTTACCTCATTGTTAGCCTTATTTCTAAGTTCTAGACTCCATGTGATCTTACCAAGTTATCACCTATAGGTCACTACCCTCTACCCAAATTCAATACATAGAGGCAAATCCTAAGCACCCTTTAAATTTACCAAGAGTTATAAATGATATAATAAATGAGTCTATACAGTCATAAACCCTGTTGAAAGAACAAATCATCACCTATAGGAAATGACTTAAATCCACCTTATAGAGTCCTTCAAAGTCTATATGATCATGCTCATGAGAAAGTAGTATTAATAAGTATATGAATGTTTTAAAGAGATGAATTAGAAGATAAAATATTCATAGAGATCTCAATTATGATAATGGAGGATATTTTTTAACTCATGGGTTTGTTTAACAGACCTATGGGTAGTCATATACATGGATCAGTGCCTATAGTACTATTGAAAAGTCTTAGGTCTACATCCTACCATATATATGAGATATTATATACACATGAGGAAGGAACCCAAACCAAGGAAGGTAATATAGGGATCTCATGTCACTAAAAATAATAAAACCTATAGAAATGCACCATGGACTAAGTTGGGCACATACAGTTAGTCAAGGTTGCCTCAAAAAGGAATTTTCTCAAACTAAATCAAATGACAGTGCTACGATCATATAAGGGGGAGTCTCAAAATGATAAAGACACATGTTTGTCTCAATATTTCACATGATGGTGTTATCAATCTTGGCTAAATTCCTAGTCTGAGTTGCATACTCAGGACACATAAGCCTTATGTGTGGCTACGTAAGTGAAACTCATTGGTAGAGATAGAAAGGATAAACCTCAAGGATATGATTAAGACCTAAAACATGATTTTTATGTCCTAATTATATCCCTATTAAGAGATAAAATAGGTTTATTTAGGTACAAACATCAATTTATATAGTCCCATACATGAGATAGTGTTAATCAAGGTAGTCTATAAGAAGGAGAAGGGTTCATAAGAGGTTTAAATCAAAAGGAGAATGTACAGAAGATGGAGGTTGGAATTTGAAATATGTTATGACAACCTTAGAGATATAGATACACCTATAGGTAGGTGATGGTTCTAACACTTGATCTAAGAACTTTAAGGCATAAATGTTCATTTAGGTCTCAAGACCCTACCTCCACCTCAATAGTAGACCCATACCTTTAAGAAGACTTAGTATAATGTGGTATGTGTGTGAGGATGTTTTATACCCTAGAGAAGTCATTTGAGGTAGAGGTGTGTAATGGGTTATCTCATGTTGGATTTATTACTTTCTCAATATCCATTTCTTAAGCAGATAGGTTGAGTTTCACTTTCAAACACTCATACCTTTCACCAAAAATGGACCCAAGCCCAGGTCTCTTGGGGAAACTTGAACACCCTTATGAAATTAAAATACATAAAGGATTGAGTGGGGTTGGAGGACCCAGATCTATGAATGAATTTTGGAAAATTTTCAATGATGTCATGATGATGTCATGGAGGTGTCCAAGTGAGTGTATGAAGTGCCTTGATAGTCTGAGTAAAAATGACAAAGTGTGCAATGTGCATATCTTATTATGCTTGAAGGAGGCTTAGTTGATCTTCTATTTTATCATGGTTAGAGATGTTGAAGGATTATTCTAAAGTATTAAGCATGTGTAAGGGTTCCTATCAGTGGTCAAGGATGATTGGAGTGGTTGTGTGCATGAGTGGAATTCACCTAGTTCATCATTGTTTTCATCTAGACATTTTGGGTCTAGTGGATGTAAATTTGAGTAGGTTATTTGTTGACATCATAATTTCCACGTGTGGATGAGTCAGGGGGAGTTGGTCATATGTTTGTGACCACATTAGTCCCTAATTTTTATGTGATAAATCTCAATTCATGTGATGAATTGAAGTCAAATATATGTGGGTACAAAGTTAGGCTCTCAAGCATTTTGATAGTATTTTCTATGTTCAAATAGAGTCAAGTAGGCCTGTTGATAATATTAGCATTCACATGCATGGAGGTGTCAAGAGGAAATGGTCACATGTGTCTATTTAGTATTGTACCTAGTTATTATGTGCTAAATTTTATGTCATGTGATGAAGCATAACAAAATATATGCAAGTGCAAATTTGGGCTCCCAAGTAGTCTAAGTATGTTTTCCCATACTTAGCCAAATTTGCATGTGGTAAGAAAAGTTGAGTAGGAATTTTGATGTAGTAATATTTAAAATGTGTGGTAGTTTCAAAATAATTTGATCATATTGGTTTGTTAAAATTTTTTCATAGTTTATTTATGTTAACTTTCAGGTCATGTGATGAAGTACAATAAAAGATATGCATGTGCAAAGTTGGCCTTTTAGACAAGTTCTTGACATAGTTGTCTCTATGGTAGAAAAATCTGAGTGAGTAGATTAATGGATTTATATATTTAAAATTAAAAGGTTCCAAGATAATATTAATACATTAATAGATTCTCCTATATGAGGAGATCATATGGTAAAAGTTTTATCTCGTGAGATTGATCGAGGAAAAATTTATTAAGGAGCAAAAATAGCCTTCCAAGTAGATTATAATGGTCCCCATACTTGGCCAAATTTGTGAAGGGTAAAGAACAAAACCAAATGGATATCTAAAGGTTCATGGGAAATCATAAAATCATATATCAATGGATCATATTGAGTGAGATGATGACAAGTGGTTGATGTTTAAAAGTAAAAGTGCCTAGAAGGCACGTGAGGGTGTCAAGTGTCATGATGATGAGAGTTTTGAGCAAAATCGATAGTGAGCACTATAATATAAATAATTACATGATCCAAACATATCTATGGTTTTTTTGTGTCAATATTTCAAATTTTCATGAGATGAGGTCAACTATTCAAATTTTAACTATGATTGTTTGAATTTAAATATTTTAATTTAACAAAGGAAAAACCCAGAGCTCTATATTTTATCCATAACTTTTGATCCAGGATGAATTTTCTAATGGTATAAAAATTAAATATGAATATTAATCGAAGGAATATATATATATATATATATATATATATATATATATATATATATATATATATATATATATATATATATATATATATATAAAGGTATTAAAATGTGTACAATAAAATATATAAATGTTTAAAGTTGACTATGTTTTGCAAGTAACTCGAGAAGGATGTTTGAGCTCATTTTGATGATATATGAATATCTCATGATGTCTTATCTATTAAAGAGTGTTTTATGCCCCATGATTATGATTTGTATGGTATTTTTAGGTTTTATTAATTCATATTTATTATGAAAAAATTATAATAAGTTGATTATGAGTTCATTCATGGTGTCTTATGTATAAGGCTACTATGTGAGTAGATTGAGCATATACAGAGGTGAGCAAAGATGACTATAAGAAATTAAGGATGTCTAAGGGAAAACAAGGAGTAGAACAATGTATTTTAAATTTGTATTGTGTTATTATTTTTATTGATGAAGTGATAAATGGGTGAATAAGTCTCTATGAGACGTATAAGAGATACAACGGCCCAATTGAAAGGTGTAGCTACTTAAGGGTTAACCATAAATGCTATGGCCAACTTATGAAGATTGTTTTGAGTTGTATCTTCATATGATAAATGAATTAAGGTTTAATTAATGCCTAATGGATGACCAATATGTTGATGATCATGAATTCTCTATAAATAGTGAAACCAAATGTGATCATTTCTAGACTTGTGAAAGAAGGTTATATGTGAGAGTTGTGGAGTGAAGGAGATGTAGAGTGCCCAGTAGATGAGTTAATGAGAAGAGTATATCTAGGAATATTTTTATGACCTATGGGTAATGTTTTTTATGCTATAATAGTTATCTTGAAGATTGATAATGAGCAAATAAGTCTAGGGTGATCTAAAAGGTGGCTTTGGATGCATTGAGTGTGCACAGTTGAAGAGAGCTGATATACTTTGTATTTCCATTAGATTTATAGGAAATTAATATTCTAGGATATGTTATATTCATATATTTTGTTGTGGTATCTCAACATCTAGGGTGTTGTATCCTCCTTGCAAGGTTAAACTTGTTAAAGGTCTAGTTGTTGTGGTAGCTCAACTAGACAGGTATAATAGCTCCTTATTGGATTGTAGTCTCTCTAAAATAATGGATGATAGTAACTTAATCAGCTATATATTGTCTAAATTATTTATTATTATTATTATTATAGGATAGTATTCCAATTTCATGTTCAAATGGGTTTTCTCCCCAAAGAGGGTTTCCCACATATGTCATGTGTTATGTTCTTGATCTTACATTATCTCTCTTGTTCATTATTTGAATGATATGTATACTTCATGAATGATTATGATAATTGATTAAGAGTTTGAAATAGTTGAAATTTAAGTTGGTTTATCTAAGCTCACTAATTCCCCCACTTTTTAGTGATTATAACTCTAATAATTAGTATCAGAACATGTCCTTTGGTAAAGGTTTGACAACTTGAAGGTGATCTAAGGTACAAATACTAAGAAATAAATGATGTTCAATGGATATAATTATGATTTTTGGAGTGTAATATTTAGTAAATAAATTATATCCCTATGGTTTTAAGTATGGAAATATGTTGTGGATGGTTATGTTGCTCCTACTACTCCTTTATATAGTGTTTTAGACAAGAAGTTACTTGAGAATAATTCTAAGGCAATGAATTCCATTACTTATGGTCTTACAAAGACTAAGTTCACCAAGATATTCCCTTATAAATATGATTAAGAGACATAGGATAAATTGAAAATAATTCATGAAGGAGATTTAAAGGTTAAGTTGTAAAAGTTATAGACTCGTAGAAGGTAATTTAAAACTCTCAAAATGAAGGAAGATGATTCTATGGCATCCTTTTTGTAGAGAGTTGATGAGATTATGAACATCATTAGATGTCTTAGAGTGAACCTTGAAATTCTATTATAGTTCAAAAGGTATTAAGGTTTATATCCCTCAAGTTTGGTCCAAAAATGTCTACTATAGGATAAAGACATGATCTTACTCAGTTGAAGATGGATCAATTGCATGACACCCTTATTGCCTATGAGATGAGATTAAATGATGATATGCCACCAAAGAAGGAAGAAAAATTCAATATATAAATGAATCCAAAGAAGAAGTTTTAAGGTAATAAACCCAAAGAGGATGAGATATATGACATTGATGAGGATTAACTAATTTCTTTGATTACTAGGAAATTGAAAATAGGCCCAGGGAAGTATAAGGGTAAACTACCCTTAAAATGTTTTAATTATGGAGAGATAGGACATTTTGATCATAAGTTCCCTCATACGCATGAGAAGAATGATGATGAATACCATGGTGAAGTCCAAGATGAAGACAAAAATACATACCAAAAAAAAATATTCATAAAATATAACAACAATAAGTCCTTCAAGAACAAGAAGAGTCTCTACACCAAGTAATATTGCAACTCATCAGATGAGAGTGAAGACAGTGACTTAAAGTATGATCATGAATATGATGGTCCTATTGAAGATGAATCCCTATTCATGGCTGAGGAAAGAAGTTTCTCACATCAAAAGGAGTCTACTTGGATTGATTTAGATGATGATGAAGATGAGGTGGACTATGAGACTACATTGAAAAATGCTCTTGAAGAACTAAAGATTGATAAGAAGATTAATAATAATATGAAGTCTTAAATCAAGGAATATGAGGAAAAATTTAGTGTGTATGAAGCAAGAATGAATTAAGACACCAAAGAGCATGAAGATATTATCAATCATCTCAATTGTCAATTGTAAACTCTATCTACAAGCCTGAAATCCAAAGAAGATGAATGTTCAAGGTATGCAATTGAAAATGAGTCATTTAAATCTGAGTTATAAAAGACATCTAGTAAGGTGTAGTCATTTGTGATATTTGAAAAGAGATCAAGTGATCTAGATAATATTATGAATGATAAAAAACATGTAAGTGATAGAACTGGTCTTGGATACAAAGAAGAACTAGAAAATGCAACTCAAGACAAGATAAAGACTAAGTTAAATAAGGACAATCATACTTTGAAGATAAATCATCAAACAAGGAATGAAGGTGATGGCATAATGAATACAAATCAGATCAGATAGCCAAATGCCATAAGGTATGCAATTTTTAATGTTTACTATTTCACATGTAATCAATTTAGGCATAGAGCTAGAAAATGTAAGAGACCTATTAGAAATGATTTTGCATGGAACGATGATGTGGTTAATCATTCAAAAGGTGTGAATAGAGTTAAGTTCTTCAATTATCTAGTTATGGGACACTTTGTAAACCATTGTCCACATAAGATTAGACAAGGTGAGTCATTTTCAAAAGGAGGAGGTTATTTTATTTGTCATGACATATGACACATTACAAGTTTATATCAAAATAAGGTAAGAAAAAATGTGTTTCCATCAAGGAGTATGGTTTGATATAATTGTGAATAGAAAGGTCTCATTACTAGATTATACAAGTAAATGTCTACAAGTTAGAATAGGTTTAATCAGGCTCATAGAGTGCAAGGAAGAAGGAAAGTTAACTCATGGAAGCCAAAGGTGGTTAGTATGAGTCATGATGAGACTATAGGTCCAAGTAATTTATTTTCTATGGTAGATAATGTTTCATAAGTTGAAGAGTGCCAAGGGCTCTCATTGTCTACTCATGTTGTGAATGAAGAAACCAAGCTCAAGGAGAATATGAAGGTACTAGTTAAGGATAGTTCTAAGGTATGGATCCAAGTGAACATTTTGATATTGATGAGCAAGTATCATTCAAATAACATAAATTGTTAGTACCTAGTGATGAGGTTCAAAGATGAAAAAAAAATTCTATAGATGAAAAGGTATGTCATGAATCTATGTTATCTCCATGTATTGTCAATCTAATCATAGAGGATAATGTTGTATTGGATGAACATGTTACTTATATTAAGCCTAAGAAAAATAAGAAGAATTATAATCATTAGATGACCAAGGAGGAGAAGGAATATAAGGAGTTATGGGTAGTTCCTAGTTTCACATTGTTCTAAGACATTTTATAGTAGGGTGTCTCTATCTATGTTTTTTAAAGAGACTCCTTTTGGTGGAGAAGTAAGTGTTGTGTATATAATGTCTGTAGGGTCATAATGGGTGTTTCTAGGTGACCTAATGAGATTGATGCAATGTCAAGAAGAGTTTTATGCTCAAAAAGGTCTATGCACTTCTTTGTGATGTGTTCCAAGTGATTTCAAGCTTTTAAGTCATTTTTTGTGTAATTAGAGAATTTTTGTTTGCACTTGGTTTTCCCAATTTGTGTTTAAGAGAATGCATGTCCTAAAATGGGTTATAATATGTATGGGTTCCTAAATATGTGAAATCTCAAATCTTGTTCCAAAAGTGTGTGATGGATTTCTCTAGGTGTGTAAGAAGTCTCAAAGGTAGATGTTGAATAAAAGGAGGTTTGTTGACCTTGTTTGTTTTGAGTTTCTAGGGTTTTAGGCTCTGTTAGAAAAGTTGTTTGCATTATAAATTAAGGTTTGAGGATTATTAATAAGTTTAATGGGATAAATTAGTTTTCAAATCAAGATTCACATAGATTTGAAGGTTTGTGGTTTTCAAATTATTTATGTTTTATCAAGATGGAGGCCTTATTAGTTAGTATGTTTGTGAAGGAAGTATGTTGCATAAGATGATATAGTTATTTAAAATTGGTGTGTTTGAATAGAAATATGAGAGTTCTCTAGATATGAATTTTTAAATTCTGAAGATGTGTCTACTGAAAGTTGTGGGCTCTACAAGTTACAGGTTGGGTTACATGGAGTCTAGACAGGCCTTGTATGAAGATTTGATGTATTTTATTAGTGTTTTAAAAATATCAAGGTATTTATGTTTCAAGGAGAGTTTTTAGGTTATTTTATACTATGTTTCCTATTTAGTGATTGGCATGAAGTTATATTTGTGGTCCTTGAGGTAACTTGAAAGAGAAGGCTAGTAAGCAAGTGTGGTGGTTATTCATAGTGTGTGGAGATATGAAGATAATAAAATAGTGAAATTTCTCAAAAATATTAGGGGGAATCACTCTCATATGTTTCTTACTGAGTTTTATCAAATTTTAGTACTTTTTTGTTTTCTATCTTCATTGGTTATAGTGCTTGGTTAAAGAAGAATGTTGGCATGTAGCAAGAGGAAGATGTCAAGGTAAGAAGAGGTAGGATCAAGGTAAGGGAGAGTTTTGATCATATTTATAAGATTTTCCTCTCTATTTTGTGGTATTTTTGTGTCCTTAATAGTATTTTTTACCCACTTTGTCATTATGTTAAAGGGGGGGAAAGTTCCTATTGTGGGAGTGCTTGAAGAGAGAGAAGGAAGGTGAGATGTTTATTGTTATATGATGGTTATTGACATCAATGAAAAAGGAGGATATCATTGGAGAGATGTCAATGATGTCATGGAGGTGTCTAGGTGAGTGGATGAAGTGCCTTGATAGTCTAAGTGATGATGACAAAGTGTGTAATGTGTTTATCCTAGTATGCTTGAAGAAGTCTTGGTTGATCCTATATTTTGGAATGGTTTGAGATGTTTAGGGATAATTATGAAGTATTGAGAATTTTAAATGGGTCATATCAGTGGTTAATGATGATTTTAGTACTTGTTTTCATCAGTGTAACTCACCCAATTCTTCATTGTTTTCATCTAGACATTTTGGGTCTAGTGGCTAAAAATCTAAGTAGGTAGTTTGATGACTTCATAATTGCCACATGTGGATGATTCATAAGGAGTTGGTCATATGGTTGTGATAAAATTAATCCATAGTTTATATTTGATAAATATAAAGTCATGAGATGAAGTTTATTCAAATATATGTGGGTGCAAAGTTGGGATCTCATGGATTTTGATAGTGTTTTCTATGTTCAAATAGAGCTGAGTAAGCAAGTTGATGATGTTAGCATTCATACATATGGAGGTGTCAGGAGGAAATGGTTACATGGTTTTGTTTAATATTATTCCTAGTTATTATGAACTAAATTTAAGATCATGTAATGAATCAAAATAAAATATATGCAAGTGCAAAGTTGGGTTCCTAGGTAGTTTAATTGTGTTTTCGCATACTTAGCCAAATTTACATGTGGCAAGAAAAGTTGACTAGGCATTTTGATGTAGTCATATTTTACATATGTGGTAGTTTAAGAAAAATTTGATCATATGGGTTTGTTCATTTTTTTATTTGGTTGATTTGTGTTAACTATTAGGTCATGCAATGAAGCGCATCAAAAGATATGCATGTTCAAAGTTATCCTTCTAGACAAGTTCTTGACATAATTGGCTCTATGGCAGAAAAATCTAAGTGAGCAGATTAATAGAGTTATTACTCATATTTGAAAAGGTTACAAGATTATATTGATACATTAATATATTAGCCTATATGAAGAGATCATATGGCTCAAGTTTTAGGTCATGAGATTGATCGAGGTAAATGTTATTAAGGAACAAAAATAGCCTCCCATGTAGATTGCAATGTTCTCCATACTTAGACAAATTTGTAAAGGGTAAAGACTAGGAATAAATGGAGATAAAAAAATTCACGGGAAATAATAAAAATACATATCAATGGTGTGTATTTATCGATATGATGATAAGTGCTCAGAAGGCATGCAAGGGTGCCAAGTGTCATGATCACGGGGGTTCTGAGCAAGATCAAACAGTGAGCACTATAAGATAAAGACCAGGTTGATCCATAGAGATTGATGGTGTGTTTTGGATAAATATTTCAAGATTTCATGAGATGAGGTCAATTTTTTAAAGTTTAACTATGATCATTTAAATTCAAATATTTGAATTTAGTAAAGGAAAAAACTAGTGCTTTGTATTTTGTCCATAACTTTTGATCTAGGATGAATTTGCTAATGGTATAAAAATAAAAGATGAAGAGGAATACAAGATGAATCTAGAAATATATATTTAAAGGTTTGAAAATTTTCAAAATAAAATATATAAAGGTTCAAATTTGACTATGTTATGCAAGTGACTCGAGAAGAATGTTTGAGCTTATTTTGATGATATCTTAATATCTCGTGATGGCTTAGCTATTGTAGAGTGTTTTAGACTCCATGAGGATAATATGTATGGTATTTTTAGGTTTTAAAAATTAATATTAAAAATTAAAAATTCTAAGAAGTTTACTATGTGTTCATTTATGGTGTCTTGTGTACAAGGCTACTATGTGAGTAGATTGAGCATATGCAGAGGTGAGCAAAGATGATTGTAAGAACTTTAAGATGTCTAAGGGGACATAAAGAGTGGACCCATGTATTTTAAAGTGGTATTGTGTTAATTTTTTGATATATTAAGTGTTAAATATGTGAATATGTCTCTATGAGACCTATAAGAGCTACAAAGGCCCAATTAAAAGGTGTAGCTGCTTAAGGGTGACCCATAGATGCTATGGCCAACTTATAAGGATTATATTGAGTTATGTATTCATATGATATATTAATTAAGGTTTAAGTAATTTGTAATGGTTTAAAAATATGTTGATGATCATGAATGTTTTATAAATAGTGAAACTAAATGTGATGGTTTCTAGACTTGTGAAAGAAGGGTGTATGTGAGAGTTATGGAGCAAAGGAGGGGTAGAGTGACCAGTAGATGAGTTAATGAGAAGAGAAGATTGAGTAATGTGTGTATGAATTATAGGTCATGTTTTTTATGTCATAATAGTTTTCTTATATATTAATAATGAGTGATTAGGTCTAGGGAGATCCAAAAGTTGGCTTTGGATGCATTGAGTGTACAAAGTTGAAAAGAGTTGATATACTTTATATCTCCATCAGATTGATAGGAAATCAGTGTTCCAATATATTTTATGTTCATAGGTGTTGTTTTGGTAGCTCAAAATCTATGGGATTACAACCTCCTTGCAAGGTGAAACTTACTAAAGGTCTAGTTGTTGTGGCAGCTTAGCTAGACATGTGTAGTAGCTCCTTATGGGATTGCAATCTCACTAAAATAAGAGATGGTAGTTCCTTGATCAGTTATAACTGGTCTAAATTGGTTCTTGTTCTTATAATATAATATTCCAATTATATGTTCTAGTGAGTTTTCTCCCCCAAGAGGGTTTCCCACATATGTCATGTTTTATGTGCTTGATCTTGCATTATCTCTCTTGTTCATTTATATGAATGATGTGTATTCTTCATGAATGCTTGTGATAATTGATTAAGAGTTTTAAAGGATTAAAATTAAAGTTGGATTATCTAGGCTCACTAATTAACCCCCCTCTTAGTGATTGTACCTCTAATAATTAACGTTAAGATAACCTACATAGACTACCTAATAGGGAGCTTGAGACACACCATACTCTGCTCGTATCTTCATACACACTTTACATAGACTACCTAATAGGGAGCTTGAGACACACCATACTCTGCTCGTATCTTCATACACACTTTACATGGGATCCTAGGATGTTTGGGAGAGATGAAGAGGTTAGTGGACTATAAATTCATTTACAAGAGGTTTTAGTTTTGATTTTTACACTATATAAACCATCATTAAGATAGTGGACCTCTAAAACACTTCATAAACCCTATCTTAGACTTGATGGGGGAATTATGCACCAAAATTCATCAAAATTGATTTATTGAGCTATGAAATGGTATTAATGGTCTTCCCAAGTCCCCTAAGTAGTAATATCACTTATTGTTTGGCATGTACAAGGGATATACTATACATGTTAAGCCTCAAAAATTCATTTTAAGCCTATGAATAAAGAACTAAAGAATATTTTCATATACCATAGGTTTTTGAGGAGAGAGAGGGCCCTAAATTTCCTAAATGGTATCACATTAGGCACCTACAAGGATCTCCATGATTGGTAACTCTTGCAAAAAGTCCTAGGTGTCCAAGTGAGAGGTTGTATGCATATAATAGGAGGTAAATAGCTTAATCAAGCCACCATAAATAATATAATATCCCTTAGAGGTGATTTACATGATAGTGAAAGTGGCTAGGTGCCTCAAAACTCTAGCTAAAGGTCAAAACTTAGAAACCCTGCAATCAAACCCATCAGTCTAACACCTTCATTAAGATAGTTCCACTTAGAGGATAGAGAAAAGGGAATAAGGGGATAAAATGACATTTAAAACCTTCATAAATATGATCATTAATATGTTTTATAAATGTAAGTCACTTTGGTAAGTAGGGGAGATACCACAACTGATCATTTTATTTTGAAGACATTTAAAGACTGCCCAAAATGCATGTTTCTCACTTGAGAGGCAAGTTGACAAGATCACAATTATACCAAGATAATTATTGAGGAGATAATAAATTTAGGAGAGGTGGGGGCTTTGTCCATAAGAAATTAGTGACATTGGTTCAGAGATTATGGTCCTAACCTCCATGAACCATTGTTAAGAACACTGAACCCCCTTAAACCTCCCTAAAACCCTAATAAAGACCCAATTAGAAAGATTTAAGAGAAAATTATTCCGAATGAATATAAACCACCTCGTAAACACTTGGAGGAGGATTTAGTTGTGGTATTAGTCTATATGGACAGTGTATGGACACCTCCAAAAATTGTAAGTTTACTAGATTTTGAGTAGAAAATGAATTGAAGGACCTCATAAAAAGTTTCAAATCATTAGAGGGTGTGGTTTTAGGCTTGTTTCATCTTCTAAAATAATTAAGTGTTAAAAACACTTCCTTTAAATGCTTCTATAAACCTCCAATCATCTAATCTATAAAAACTAGTGAAAATGGTCTAGTCATACAAGAAGGGTAGGATTATAGGTATGGCCTATTTTGAGGGCCATAGTATTTATATAGAAAATTGGTTCAGGTGTAAATCAAACCCACTCATATAGCTTGAAGGTTTGGTTTAACTCTCGCACTAATCAGAATAGTGAATGAATAAGAGACTAGGCTACTAGTCAAGAAGGCCTACTTAGCTAATAAAATGGAGAAGCTCATGGACATAGAAGGCCATCATGAAGTTAATGTGCCATCATAATACTTATAAAACTTATATTTTAAGTGATAAATATCCATGTCTATGGCCATTATGAAGGATTTTGGTAGTTTTCTTGAACATGGCCAATATGTAGTCAAAGGGTGGCCACTTAATGCCTTATGGAGAAGGCCTAAGTGGACATCTTTCAATGTTTAGTAATTGATGAAAGGATAGGTAATTGAATAATGATATCATGCATGGGATATTCATGGGTTATGCCTTTCTAAAAATATATTCAAATTATCCAAGGTGTTTATTCAAGGCACTAGTCAACCCAATAAATGCATAGAGGAGTGTGAAAGACTATTGCAATTGTTTCATTACCATTATCACCTCTTCATACCAATTTTACACTAACATTACTTCCTCTCTCTTTCACACAATTCTATATATTTAAGCATTGAGGCCTTTGTTTTCATCCCTTGACTAGGTTTAGAAAAACTCTACCAAATTATAACTTGAGCCTTGAGAATCAATAAGGAAATATTTGTTGCATATTTATTTTTAAATTTAGTTTGTGTTATATTTTTTGACTTGAAAAAAAGTGTGAAGTTTGTTCACTTTTTAAGGTCCTCCCTCTTACCTAACTATTGTAATGACATCCTATGAAGGTCTTGTGAAGTGTTAAGAGTTTGGTAGTTGTATTGAAGAGTGATCTAGTTGGTAGTGTCCAAAGTAGACCTTCTTTCCATTTCCTTAAATTTGAATACCCTACACATAATCTCCACATAGAATACTTATGTTTAGGAGTGTCTCAATAAGCCTATTTAGTCACTAGTATTTCGTTGGATTCACAAAGTGTGTTTTAAGATAATTAAATAGAGGATAAGTGATGTAGAGGTATTAGGTATAAGTTATCTCTAAAATCAACATATGCCTTTGGTCTAGGAAAATATATCTCTTTCAAGTCATTTATCCTTTGATTTGCTCTAGAAAAAATTCATATTCAATGCTCTAACTCTTTCCAAGGTTCCTTCTCTTTACAATATTCCCATATTTATTCTTGGATTATTAACCTTATTCATAATATACCTATCCCTTGAGCTTATTAGATAAACTTCATCTATCAAAACACTAGAATTCACCCCTAACTTAGTTCACAAGATTGATCTCATTTTTCCATACATGTCTCTCACTAACTCTTGGATTTAAGGATAAATATTTTTTCTATGTTCCCCAACTAAATTATTAATTATGTATATTCTTATAATGTCATTTAACATCTATTTTGGTCCCATTCAAATATTCAAACTTACTTTAATACTCATTTCCACCTTTCAAGCACATAATGGCATTATAGGCTTGTAGCCCTTTTTGATTCAACCTTCCCTTAGTGTGATCAATAAAATAAATTTTATTAAGGTATAATGAAATTTATAGGATTATTTTAACCCCACTGAGATGCATGTAAAATTTCAATATTTTACACTTCACTTACCTACCATTTCCGTTGAAACACCACCCTCTTTTAGGCCTAGTTAGACCTAGTTCAAGCTCACTTGCTCAAATTCATACTTGTATAGTCATTAAAACCTTGAAACCACTTCCATTAGTTATAAAACCTCAATTTAATACAAATTACAAATTTTCAAGAGCTTTTAATGGTGTAATTCTTTTTACATGCTAAACCCTAACCCAAGGTTTCTAGACCCTCCATACAGGCCGAGAGCCTAAAAAAATACATAAATTTCATTGTATGGTGATTCAACATACAAAATTTATATTTTTAGGTCTTTATTAACTTATAATATTCCCAAAAATAGTCTACATACCTTTTTTAATGCTTTAAAATATAGAAAATAACCTTTAGCGATAGATTGTGCATAGGTTTCAATGATCGAGCAGAGTTTCCAAGGGTCTACTCTTCTTCTCAAGTATTCTATATAAAACATATGAAATAACATAGGGTCCATACATCTTATATAATATAACATTCTCTTCCCACACTCCATTTTTTAATGTAATCCTTCATTTGTTCCCAGATCATATAAGCAGGGTATTCTCTGTGTACATAGTATTGTCTTTCTTGAGTTGAATGTGCCATTATTTATTCAATATTTTTTATCTTTAAATTCATTTTAAAAATAATATTAACCAATATTAAGGGAATATATCACAACTTCATACTCATTTCCTAACTATGTCAATAGCCATCCTCTTACCAATGCCCATTTTCACTCCATTGCATTCAACCTATGTGTATAGTGTCTTCACTGACTATATCAAGAATTCAGGGTCTATGTTTACTTAAAGGATTTTATTCTAGTGTCTACTCATATCATAATATATCCATGAATAAAATTAAATATTCATCATTATCAATTCTCTCTATGGTGTGACTTGATAGAAATCATAACAAAAAGGGTTTTTTCCTATAGACTAAGAAAATAGGTTTTGCTCACTGCGATCAAGTTTTTTTTTAAGATTATATTTAGATTATATAATTATCCTCTTCAAATTATACCAAACCAATAAAAATCACCTGATATCAAATAACAATTCTCATTGATTTGACATATGACAATACAAAGATTTTAACTTGGAAACAGGGTATTATGACTGATCATTCAAACTTTGTTAGTTGTTCCTTATTAAAGTTATGTTAAGTCTCCTTTGGACTCCATGTCAAGATTCAAGTAATTATTAAAGTTAATAATCAAAACTTCCTCTTATATTTATCATCTCTAAATAGAATTGAGTTATCTTTCCAAACACTATTAACTTCCAACTAAACCCCTACCCTGTAACAACACAATAAAAACTTGTACATGGAATTATGGTTTACTTAATGCAATAAAATATCAGTCATAAAAAAGCTAACTAGAGAAGGAAAAAAAAACTCCTGATCATATCTTTATTCATGTGATTCTTGTTCAAATTACATTCTTGGCCCACACAAGGGCTTGACAACTTTTCTTGAATGGAATGCAATCCATCTTCATGCTCCCATATTCTATTTCTTGGATATTTTCTACCCTTATCTACGCCCTCTAACTCTCAAAATGACTCTTTGTTTTCCTTTCCAACGTAGATTATTTCTTGGAAGTTACAATAACTTCTTGGTCATAACTACCTCAATGTACCAAGGGTAATTTTTCATTTATGCATAAGACTTGTCTCAAAATACAAACATGAAAGTGTGTTAAAAATTATACTCATGACTTAAATGAAACTTATAAACCAACATTGCTCACCCAAATACTTCAACATACTAAAATGACCCTCTTGTACTCTTGACAACAATTTGAATTTTCAATTTCCCTATTTTAGAGGGAAAACACCTAAGACCTATTTAACACAAATTTATGACTTATAATGGATTACAATGACATAATTAGACCACATAAATCCTTTCACATACCTTGACACTCCACTTTGACTTCTTTTGTCCAATTGTGACTATTAGTTTAAAAAATGATGTTCTTGGCTTGATGCTCCTGCATCATACTCCCTAGGAGGGAGAAAAATTGAGCCTCCAAATTTATTCCTTGAATTCCAATTGATATATTGAGGTTCCTTCATGCTCATAATTTTGATGGTATATTTTTATAGTTCCATTCTCTTTCCAAGCTCTTACTTTTCTTCATCTTGGCTTTGTTTATCCTTTGTTCCCATTCATCCTCCACTTCCATGAGGTAATCCCACTACTGTAGCTTTGTATTTTATAAATATTTCATATTTTCCCAAATATTTTTAACCTTTTCACACTCAATTTCAACCAAATTATATGCATTTATCTTCCTCATGATTGATTCATGACTTGATTCCTCATAAATCTCACTTGTGGTTTGCTCATTTTGTGATTTTTGCTCCTTGTTCATGATATCATCTCCTTACATAAGATCTAATGCCTTCTCATACACTTAATTTTTTTTCATTTACTTATATAAACTCTCTTTTTATAACACTTCTTCAAACTTCTTCACTTCTTGATGCCTTTTCCCATCATCTTGCTCACTATGCAAGAGTAATTTCTTGTTATTTTCATCCATACCATAGTATACTATTATTTGATTAATATTAGGCATTCTATATGCATGTGTATAAAATTCAAAATAATTATTTACTTTAACCATTATTTAACTCACCTTATGTGCTTCTTCACATTCCATTTGTTTGCTTGCCTATTGGCACAACTTCTTGTGCTTCTCTTTGTTGCTTCTCCTTGGAGTTTTCTTGAATTTATTTCTTAAATTTTACCTAATTTTATTCACATATTTTCAGATCCCTTGATTGACTAAACATGTCCTCTATCATTCTCAATTCCTCTTGCAAATTTTGTGCATTAATCTCTTCATTTGCTTCATCAAACCTTGGGGTATAATGTTCTTCATTGTCTTGGGCATCTTGATCCTTGTATCCTCATTGGACTCCTTAATTTTTTAGAGTATTATCATCCTCTTCATGATATACATCATGATTTCCAAGCACTCTTTGAGGTTATTATTTCTCAACTTTCCTTGCTACACATCCATCCATCAATGCCATAGTTTCCATATATAATAGATCTTCATTATTATAATCAAACTCAAACATATCATAATATACCACATTTTAAAACATATATATCAAACTCTTATCTTCTCTTATGAATTATTTTTCTTATATTCATGGTTATAGCCTCACTTCTTTGACTTGATTTTCTTGGTCTACCTTTCTTGCTTGCTTTGTAGTTTTTTAATCTTCTTCAATCTTCAATCTTGATTAGAGTACACCTATAACTTGATCTCTTTGTAATATTTTATTTATTTTCAAAACCCACTTGCTACATTGTATCTTCTTTGGCTTCCACTTGCCTCTCTTTGAATCCCTCTCATGCCTCATGTCTTAGTCATCTATCATGTAAAATTTATGTTCCTTATCATTTACATTTTATTTCCATATTTATGCTTGATTTCCACATATACTCTTTCTTTATTTGACCTATTGTTTGTGGTTCATCTCCTTATTTTCATCACCTAGTTATTTCATCCACTTAGGTCATACATATCCATGCCCATGTGCCTTCCATGAGGGCTATAATCTATCATTACTTTCCTCAATCTACATATTAGCTTTGCCTTCTTCATATATTTAATCAAGTTCAACATTCAAACACTTATTTACCTCCAATGACAACTATTTCAAGATCATATATTCATTCATGTCTTCATGGGTGTCCTACATATCTTCTTGGTATGCTTCTTTTTCTCTTATTTTAGCTGTTATGCATGGCAATGCATCATATAACTCCTCTTTCTCTTCAATTTCATCATGTGAAATGTCCTCAATATTATACTCTTTGTATTTTTCATGAATTTGTCATCCTTTATCATTATATTTACACTTGATATGTGACATTATTGTCCCATTATTCATCAAATTTGAGGCCTCATGCTTGACCTTCGTCAACCTTATCTTCATACCTGCAAAAACAAATTCAAAAGCTATGTTATCATACAAAACTAGAGACCATATAGTCTCTTTGAATGCCTTTGGCATAGGGATATTCCATCTTCTCTTATCTTCACCCTTATGTGCTGTTATTTACACTTATCTCATTCTTATACTACTCAATGATAAATCTCTTCACAAATTCTCTTTCTTGTTTCTCACTTGGCAACATCTTCTTTCTCATGCCTCTTTGGGCTGCCTTATATATCTTCTTCTCTTTATTCAGGACACCTTTCTTGTGCCTTCTTATCACAAGTGACTCTATGGGCCACTTTACCTTTATTCTCACATTCTATCCTATCCATTGGCTTTATTGACTCTCCATGAGCTTCACCATGAGCTCAATCCTCTCAAATATTCACCCCAATTCTCTTCTTATGTCCTCTATTTCTTTCTCTATATCCTTCTCCTCTCACTTTATTTGTTTTATAGGCTTATGTAGACCTTCCTCTTCGTAAGTCTATCAAGCTTGCATATTAGACCTATTTTGGGCCTTTCCTATTATTGAGTCCTCTCTCTAGGATCTCTTCTGAATATTCTTGACTCTCTTTTGGAGTCTTATTTCTTCCCTCTGTCCTCTTGGAGCTTCAATGCTCTCTTTTCCTCTCTCTCTCTCTTTCTCTTCTAGTCTTTCCTTGACTAGTTTCTTGTCCTTCTCAAAGGAATTTGGAGTTGCATCATTTATTTCTCCTCAATATGATTTTTTATCTATGTTGGCCTCAATGGATTATACTTACAACCTTTTTCTCCCTCAATAACCTATAAGGTTATCCCTTATGCCTATATAATGGAATTATGCATTCTTCTCAAATCAACAAAAATGTAAAAAATTTAGAACACAATTTTACCCAATCATACCTTACTAAATTTGATACAAAAATTATGCAGAGGCATTATGGAGAAGTACTATATAACATCAACATATGCCTTTGGCCTTGGAAAAGATCTCTCTGTCAAGTCATGCCTCCTTTGATTTACTCTAGCAAAAATTCATCTTCAATGATCTAAATCCTTTCAAGGTTCCTTATCTTTAAAATATTCCCATATTGATTATTTTCTTAGTAACCTTCTTCATAATATACATATCCCTCAATTCATAAGACTAATCTCACTTTTCCATGTATGTCTCTCACTAGCTCTTAGATTTAAGGACAAATCTTTTTTCTATGTTCCCCAAATAAATTATTCATCATGAATAGTATTATAATGTAATTTCACATATATTTTGGTCCCATTCAAGTATTAAAACTTACTTTAATACTCATTTCCACCTTTCAAGCACATAATGGCATTATAGGCTTATAGCCCTTTTTGAAGCAACCTTCCCTTAGTGTGATCAATAAAATCAATATTTTCAAGGTTTGATTAAATTTATCATATTATTTTAACCCCATTAAGATTCATGTAAATATAAATATTTTACCTTTCACTTACGTACCATTTTTTTTGAAACACCACCCTCTTCTAGGCCTAGTTAGACCTAATTAAAGCTCACTTTCTCAAATCCATACTTTTATGATCATTAAAACCTTGAAACCAATTACATTAGTGATAAAACCTAAATTTAAGAAAAATTTAATTTTTTCAATATTTTTGAATGGTGGAATCTCTTTTTACATGCTAAACCCTAACCTAAGGTTTCTAGACCCTGCACACAGGCTAAGATCCTAAACAAAGCCATAAATTTCATTGTATGGTGATTCAAAATCCCAAATTTATGTTTTTAAGTTTTTATTCACTTATAATCTACCCAAAAATATTATTCACACCTTGGTCAATGATTCAAATTCTAGAAAATAACCTTTAGTAGTGATTGTGCATAGGTTTCAATGATTGAGTAGAGTTTCCAAGGGCCTACTATTATTATCAAGTCTTCTCTATCAAACCTATGACCTCCTATATGGTCTATAAATCTTATAAAATATAATATTAATTTAAAAATATCTCTACCCATACTCCATTTTTTAATGTAAGCCTCCATTTGTTCCCATACCATATAAGCAGGGTATTCTCTGTATACACAATATTGTCTTTCTTGAGTTGATTGTGCCCTTATTTAATCAATGTTTTTATATTTAAATGACTTATAAAACTCATATAAACTAATATTAAATGACTATATCAAAATTTCATACTCATTTCTTGACTATCTTAATACCCATCCTCTTACCAATTCCTATTTTCACTCCATTGCATTCATCCTGTGTGTATAGTGTCTTGATTGACTATATCAAGAAGTCAGGGTCTATGTTTACTTAAAGTATTTGAGTATAGTGTATAATAATATCATAATATATCCATTACTAAAACTAAATATTCATCATTCTCATTTCTCTCTATGGTGTGACTTGACGGAAATCATACCAAAACAAGGTTTTTTCCTATAGACTGAGAAAATAGGGTTTGCTCATTATGCTCAAGTTTTTTTTAAGATTATATTTATATTTTTAAATTTTACTCCTAACATTATACCATACCAATAAATAATCACCTAATCTCAAACAAAAATTCTCATTTATTTGACATATGACAATACAAAGATTTCAACTTGGAAATAGGGTATTATCACTAAGCATTCAAACTATGTTAGTTGTTCCTTATTAAAGTTATGTTAAGTCTCCTCTAGAATCCATGTCAAGATTCAAATAAGGATTCAGGTTAATAATAAAACCTTCATCTTATATTCACCATCTCTAAATATAATTGAGTTCTCTTTTCAAACATTGTTAACTTCCAACTAAACCCCTACCCTATAACAACACAATAAAAACTTGTACATGGCATTATGGTTTCCTTAATGCATTATAATATAATTCATAACAAATATAACTAGATTAGGGAAAAAAAAATCCTGATCATATATTCATTCATATGATTCTTTTTCAAATTACATGTTTGGCCCATATAAGGGCTTGACAACTTTTCTTGAATGGAATGCAATCCATCTTATTATCTTTCTTGGAGTTTGTCTTACCTTATATATGCAATATAACTCTCAAAATGACTCCTCTTTTTCCTTTTAAATGTAGATTATTTCTTAGAAGTTACAATAGCTTCTTTGTCATAACTACCTCAATGTACCAAGGGTGATTTTTCACTTATGCATAAGACCTGTCTCAAAATACAAACATGAAAGTGTATTCAAAATTATACTCATGACTTAAATGAGACTTTTAAAGTAAATTTTCTTACACAAATACTTCAACATACTAAAATGACCCTCTTGTACTCTTGACAATAATTTGAATTTTTAAATTCCCTATTTTGGAGGGAAAACACCTAGGACCTATTTAACACAACTTTATGACTTATATTGGATTCCAATGACATAATTAGACCAAATAAAGCTTTTCACACACATTTAAAATCCACTTTTACTTATTTTAACCAATTGTGACTATTAGTTCAAAAAAGATATTCAATTTTCAAAAGTGAATATTGGTGCATCACCACCCTTAGAATAGGTTTTTTTTTCATGTTTTATTTATGTCTCTTTTCACCCCAAAATTAGTAGGTATTATAAATAAAGATTAAATTTATGTACTAGGGGTGTTATCCCCATAAACTAGAGGTTTTCTCTTACTATAAGTCACCCATAACCTTTAGGCCAATCTCATGTTAGTCCAAGCTTGAAGAGAATTGAATTGTATCCTTTAAAGGGTTTAGCTTAGAGTGATAATAGTTATGGAATGCCTAGTGAGACCAAAATTCAAGTGACTTAGAGCATGCATTGGTAGTCTTGGAAAAAAATTGAAAGCTTCAATTACTTAAGTTGCATATTTTTAGTCAAGTTACATGAAATAAGTGGTCACAATATCTTCCTCAAAAGGAAGGACATTGAGTTTATTGAGTTGTCATTAGAATTTACTAGGATAAATATTATCCTAGGTTTAATCCCAATCCTACACCCCTTAACACTCTTAATTCTTCCCAAACAAACACTGTTGTAAATCTTATACCTCTAATGTCTAGGCTTAGATACAAGCCTTTATGCATTTTAATGGTAGCATCCCCTTAAACCTTAATTAGTTTGATGACATACCTATTTTTTCCCTCAAAATCCTTCCCTATTTCATAAGAGATAACTCAACTACCCATATATAATATGTTATAGACATAGCCAATTTTGTTGAGTTTATAATATGGCATAAGAGAATGTGGCTATGAGACTATTGGAAACCTCATTGAAGGGTAAATCACTCCAATGGTATAGGAGATTAACACCTGCATCCATCAATACCTAGGATGAATTTGGGAAGCATTTATGTAAGAACTTGGAGGATAGGAGTGGCTATCTCTCTTTGATGGAAAAACTTACCATAATCAAAAGAGACCCCCAAGAATTCATGGTAGATTTCAACTATAGGTTTTAAAAACCTAGGATAGGATCCCCATAGCCATAAATCCCACCTTAAATTATGCCTTCTTTTACTACCTGAGATCTCTTAATTTTGATGTGGTAGTCATGATATAATTAATGGGTGGAAGCACTCTACCAAAAGCTTATTAAGTGGATATAAGGGCAAAAAATTGCCTAATTCAAGTAGGTAATCTCATTCCTGTATTCCCTAAAATCCAACCCCATATACCTATGATTACTCCATTACTATCCCCAACTAATCATGATCAGGCAAATGACAATCAAGTGGAAAGATTGGGCAAGATAGAAGGTTGCTCAAGGCTCAAAAAAAAATTAGTGGCCTTATATAGGTAATAAATTCTACCCCATGGGCTTATAAAGAACCCTACCAAGCCCCTTATCATCCTTATCAATATAAAAAACCTCCTTATTAGTCTAATCAATAAGGTTAAGGGTATATTACATAAGCAAGACCTTATAATAGCTATAATCCCAATGTTGTCAATAGTTCTAGAGCCTTAGTCATAACTTATAATAATTTTGCACAAGATGGTTAATGGCCTATTCAATGGGGGTAGTCACATGATATGTCAATTGCTCAAAGTGGTGAGGTCTATCAAGTATACTTCATGAAGTTGGGTCTTACTCTTCCATCACATGACAATCAACCTCCTCCACAATACAAGTAAGGTCCTCCTATGCCACATGGAGACACTCCTTTTATAACTAAAACTAAGATTCCAAGTCAAAAATGGTAAAGTGGCATCAAAGTACCTTCTAAAAATACCTTTGATAACTTCTAATAAATAAAACACTACTTTTAACAAGTGATAGCCAATCAAGGACATAATGCAGCCAAGGTAGAAAATTAAGTTACAACCCATAGAAGGGCAATTGGTGATGTTTTGGACTTGAAAAGGTATATTATATACCTTCTCAAACACCTCAATGGAATGATAATCAATATGCAACTGATAATACACATAAACTCATCAAATGCAAGATGAAAAAGTGTAGAATAAGAAGGGTCCTTTTATACTTCTATTCACATAAATTCCAAGCAATAATTTTGCTACTAAGTTGTAGTCCAAGGCCACCAAACCTCATCTTATCATTGTATATTAGATGAATAAGGCACACATCACTATCCCTATGTGGGATTCCTTACTTATTATGAGGCAAAAAGACCTCTTTCAAGAAGAACTTTCCAAACTCCATGTTTTAGACAAACAAACAGAAAAGGTAAGTGTAATACTCACTAATTCTAGTCAAATTTATGATCCCAAATCACCTAAGGTATTCAAACCACCTCCATTCTACCTTTAATTCATCATAAGAGATTCCCTAGTGTATAATTTCATGATAGATAGTCGGGATAACACTTTTATTATGCCTAAGTCTATAGCTGATAAACAAGGGCTAAAATATGAACCTAATGTAAAAGGGATTTTATAATTAGATGAGTCTCTTACCAAGATTTTTGGTGTCCTTAAATACCTTAAAATAATCTTTTATACTTGTCCTAACTGCACTATATCTTAGGATGTGATGGTAGTTGACCTCGCTCCCTACTTTGCCTTATGATTATCTAGGTATTTCACTACCAAAATTGGGGGTATCTCCTTTCTGATTGGTCCTACATAGTTTTTATGACTAGGTATGGGATAAAGGTTACCCTAATGTTTAAACATATCTCTAAGTTCCACTTAGAACCCTAAATTCCTAACTTATCAAATGTAAATTACACTATTTTGGATGAGGATGAGTACCCCAATGACCAAGAATCCATGGGACCACTAGAATGTATATCAAATTTGCTCCTTGATGAGTGGGAAACATAAAATCATGGCTATTATCATTACAAAAGTATTGAAGAGGTAGTTTTTGGTGTCTATTTCATGCATGAAGAAGGATCTACCATACCAATTCTCACTAGCATGAGCCAAGAACATGATGGGGTATGGAACTTATTCTTTGATGGTTCTGGATCCAAAAATAGAAGTGGGGTAGGTGTTATGTTTGTCTCCCCTTCCAATAAAAAATACTAGTATACCCTAATATTCTAATTCATTTTCACCTATAATACAATAGAATATGAAGCCCTCATCCATGGGCTACAATGGGTAAGGAAGAGAGGCATCAATCTTATGCAAGCTAAGGGAGACAATGAATTAGTTGCACAACAATTAAGAGTCCTAAGTGCATTCAATAATCCACTCTTGAAGACCTAAAAAAATAGGGTTTTTGACCTCTTGGAGGACTTTCAATCCTTTGACATTCTTTCTATTCCTAGAGAGGATAATCAACATGTAGAATGGTTAGTTGCCATTGGAACACATTATGATATAGATGGTAGGATCAAGGACATCAAACAATAGTCCAAAATCAATGTGGTATTTAAGCCTTAAATCCATAACAATGATGTGAGTTGGCATGTATTTCAAAGTGATAATCAAATTACTTGTTTCTTATAACATGAGGCAAAATTTTGCTCAAAGAATCAAGGTAGGTTGCAACATCAATATGAAGACCAAATTATCTTGTTGAGGAAAAATAAGTTTCCTAAGGTATTGGTAACATTAAATATCATATTAAATTAAGATTACCATTTGAGGAAGGATAAGGTAAGTATTTCCACTAAGGAGGAACATTATGAAAAAGTTATCATATTCAAAGACAAGCTATTCAATCTAGGAAAGGTGAGCACCAAAGAGGAGAAAGAAGCCTTCATATCTTTATGACAATAATTTTTAGATGTTTTTTCTTGGGAATATGATTATTTTAAGGGGTTTGACCCTAGGTTAGATCAACATACCATATAATTAGAGGAGAGTGCCAAACTTGTGAGGAAAAAAAAGACTGATCAACCCCAAGATTGAGATCCTTATGAAGAAGGAGTTGACAAAGATTATTAAATACAACATTATCTTCTCAATCAATAATTATTCATGGGTGGAAAATATTTTACCTATGAGGAAGAGGAATGGGGAGATAAGGTTATGTGTAGAATTTAGAGATCTCAACAAGGTGTCATTAAGAGACCACTATCCTCTACCATTTATGGATCAAATTCTTCAGAGAGTTTTAGTTTCACAAAGTTTAAATTTTGTTTATGGATACTCAAAATAAAATTAGGTATTAGATATGGAGAATTATCAACACAAAACTACCTTCACAACCAAGAGGGACACTTATGCATACAATAAGATGTCCCTTTGGACTATCCAATGTAGGGGATACCTTCCAAAGTGAAATGGATGTGGATTTATAAGGGATCATAAATGATATGGTTACTCATATATACTTGATGACATCACTATATTCTCCAAAGGAGCCCAAGAATCACTTAAGACATTTGAGGTTGGTATTTGATAGGTGCAGGTAGTTTGGGGTGTACTTGAACCTCCAAAAAATGTATGTTTATCAGTCTATGAGGGCATAATTATAGGACATATATCAAAAGAGGGCCTCTCCATTGACACTGAGAGAGATAGAGGTCAATCCTTTACTTATCACTACCCAAACACAAGAAGGTATTGCAAAGTTTTCTTGGGCAAAATTAGACTTCATTAGAAGATTCATACCCAGATTTGTAGAATTGGTGAGGCCACTAACTCACATGCTTAAGAAACATAAGGATTTATCATGGAAAAAATAAGGTAAAACAAAGTTTAAGGCCATAAAGTAAGCCATTTCTGAAGATCCTCCCAATCTTCAACCCTAATTTTACTAAATATTTATTTATCTGTATGCCTTCTCTATAAGTGATATTCTTTTTTCTATGCTCATGCAACAAAATAGTGAATGCCTAGAGTAGCCCATAGCCTTTCTTAGTAAATCATTGAAGGGATATGAGGAGAGATATAAATTTATTTAAAATCATGTTATTACTATTATTAGAGGCCTAAATAAGTTTAAACACATGGCGTCTGACAATAAGATCTTTGTAATGGTAGATTCACCCTAGTATTAAGGATTTCATATTTAATAAGGACTTAAGTGAAAAGAGGGTTGGTTGGGTGACCAAGTGAATGGATTATAACATATATTTTAAGTTTAAAAAGTTTATAATAGGTATGGGAATTTTTGAACACATTGAATTAGATTCTAAGGAGGAGAAAGAAGTGGTTTTAGCAGTCCAAGATAATCAATAAGTAGTTGCAACTATATCTCCTTCTTACTAGACCCAAGACATGGTGAAGTTACTTTAAAGGAGATAATGTATTATAGAATTATATAGGTTAAGGAGGAATTAATTTATACTAAAATCCATCCCTTATATCTTGGTTTATTAGGTAATCTTTAAGAAGGACCTTAGTGGCATGATTTTGAGATGTGTAGCAACTAGTCAAGTTGACAAGATTTTAGAGCAGTTTCATGATGGGATTGTAGGAGGGAACTTTATAGGAAATAAAATAACATTAAATATCATATATTGGTATATTTTGGTACAAATTTATTCATGGACTCCCATGCTTGGGTTAGGAGGTGTCCCAAGTGTGTTATGTTCACTAGAAAGCAAAGACTACCTGCCTTTACCAGGCTTGCCTCTAAAACCCATTCAATTTGAGTAACCCTTCATGTCAATGGTGATCCTAGAATTTATAAGTATGATTAATCAAAAATATATTTATAGATATAAGTGGGTTTTAATATCTACTAATTACTTTACTATGTGGGTGGAGGCAACTGCACTCAAGGAGGGAAATGAGAACTTAGTTTTGGAGTTCTATGATAGCCTAATGTAACTTGATTTTGGGTCCCCTCCACCATTATATCAAATTAATGAATTATAATTAATTAGTGAAAATCTGTGTGATTAGTAACTTAATCATAAAATATACCTCAATTATTATTCCAACTAATAGCCATATGGCAATGGACTAGCAATTCCACTAATAAGAACTTGACTAGGATCATAAAAAATGGATAATAGAGGATAACTAAAGGGAGTGGGACACCAAGTTAAGGAATACCTTATGGGAAGATAGGATTATTCAAAATAAGTATCTAATGTTCATTCACCTTATATCCTTATTTATGGAAAATAATTCAAGTCTACCCATTTCACTTGAGTTTCAAGCCTTGAAACTTGCACACCAACTTAAACTCATGGAGAGTGATGAAATGGAAGAGAGGATGAATGAGTTGAGGGAACTTGAAAGAGATAGGAGATATGGTGCCATGCACACCATGTGGTCCAACTGAAGATCAAATTTAAAAGATCATTTTAAAATAGAGCCTCATCAAAAACCTTCCAACAAGGTGATATTGTACTTAAGAGGGATGAGGATCATGTCAAGCCACGTAATCTTTAAAAATTTGATAGTCTTTAGAGTGGGCCATACATCATTACTATCTATAAAGAGATAAATTATGTATAACTAACTATATTTATTGGTTAATAACTCCATATATATATATATATATATATATATATATATATATATATATATATATATATATATATATATATATATATATATATATATATATATAAATGGGATGTTCCTCAAGTATTGTTATTATAGGTACCAAACTTCCTTGTATATAGTAGCCAGTTTCTTTCCTATAAGTATAACTGCACATGCTTGTTAGCTATGTATTTGTTCTAGTTTCTTGTTATTATGTGCATTTGTTATTTATTTATATTTTTGTGTTTTTTTTTTTGGTACTCAAGGTCTGAAATATATTAATCAAAGTCAATGTGCAATCAAGGATCTTCACCTAGTCATGAGTGATAAGCAAAGATATCCTAGGTCCTCTTAACTAGTAGGTAGGTCAAGCCAACTGAGTCACCAAAAATGTTGACTAATTTTTTCCCTCATTCCTATAAAGGATTAAAACCATTCATAAGAAACCAAATTCATCACTTTTTATCATCTTTATTATGTCTTTGAGGGGCTAAGACAACCCAAATCAAGGTCATTGGTTGTCATGTCAAGGCCAGTAGGTCTAGTGTTATGTCATACTAGGAAAACATCATGGTTTTTGTCCTTAATCCCTATTTAAACTCATTTCAAGAGTCCTCCTAGTGTTTTATCATGTGTGAAGGTACATAATTAGTCTTTAAGTGGTCTCAACTGTAACAACCCCACTGGGTTTGACATAGAAAATGTGATAAAATTTTCAATTTAATCAACATACTATTTTATTAGAATTCACCATGAGAATCCAATTAGTGATAAAAATATATCACTTAAGTATGTTAACTATAAATAATCACATAACATCTAATAATCATTTATCACTATCAACATATGAAACACATCAAAACCAATTATGGAAAGTAATTATAAATGTCCAGCCATGGCTGGTACAATGATACAACCACTATTGCCAAATTATAGATAATTAATAATTACATATAATCAAGGATAATATATCAATAATAATAAATATAATACAATGTAAAATATATAATATACAAATCTCCATGGAACATGATTTATCAAACTCCATTATCTTTGGTAATCTTAAGTGCTGTCTCTAAATAATTACTACTATAGAGATGAAGATCATCATCTGAACACTTTTCTATACCAACCATAGACCATCGATCCCCAAAAAAATTACCCATCAGGGAATGGCCCTCCATTCATGTATGAATATACAGTGATGGTGTGGGAATCTAGAGAGATAAACTGTACCCGTGTGTTGTATGATTTATAAAATACAACATGAGATGTACCATAAAGAAACTTGTTTTAAAAAGATATCACACAAACATGTAAATAATACACATGAAATAAAAATGTCTCATTAACATTAATTTTTCCAAAGTTTTTAATAGTTATTTATCTCTATGATCAGTCAATTTCATACACACCACTTGATCAAATCACCTTCATCTAGTAGATGCTAGTAAGCTAGTGAAGTTGATCTCAATACTTACTCAGTACCAAAAATGTAGATTTGGTTAATATAAATATAACCAAGATATTCACAATAATTAATTACTACTAGAAATCATAAAACATGCTAAACATAATAATAATCAAATGCATACATTAAATCCATCAAACATATGAATGAATCTCTACAATATTATTTATCACATAAATAACAAAAAAAAATAGTTTGTGTCACCCATATATAACATATATTTAGACTACCATTTTATAATTATTTTAATTAATTTTCAAATATATTACACTCTATGACATTCCATAATATCATAGTTCATTTTTTATGAGCACCACTACTCAATTTTGAATAACTAGTCTTACAATTTCAAGAATCCATAATCTCATAATCCTAATATAATAAGCAAGCATGTATAGTTTATACCAACTAGGTATAAATTAAAATTAGACTAAAACTTTATAACTCTAATAATTAATTTTTCCATATAATGTATTCTATGATAACCTATATTATTATAGTCCATTGTTTTAGAGCACAACTACTCAAATACAACCAACCAGTCATAATAATATCAAAAATTAATTATCTCATAATATTAGTTATATGTTGTATGAACATGATCTTTATTAATAACCAATGTTAGATTTACATGAGAAAGATCCTCTATAATAATAATATTTGTACATGAAGATGTAATTAACCTAATTAGCAAGGTATCTCACATGTGGCCAAACTAAATTGGTAAGTTATTATGTTATGATTTGATTAGTCTAGTTCATGGATACCTACTCTAAGTTATGATTGGTATCCACATCTACTATTGATTATACATTATCAGGCATAATCCACATTATTAGACTAATATTATGGATATATGACGATATTACTTGTATCTCCCATCTATGAATATACTACATCTATATATAGGTTATTCCTTATATCCTATACATGTATAGGATATACTTCATCAGTAGATATCCTATTTTGTTATGGTTTAGTGCTATTCTACTATATAAACTCCCCAAATCCTCATAATATTATAATCATAATTTAGAATCATAGATTTCAGATCCTATTTTAGTATGTATGTCTAAGAACCGTAATAAAGTATCATACTTAAATATACATATACCAAATCCAAACATACTAAATTATATAGAAGAATATATTTCAAATACATGGAATATGTTCATCATAACATATTTAACACCACTTAGTTATTAATACAATGATTAGATAAAATATTAGTCATTGTCCTAAAGCTAATAAGGATTAGTATTTAAAACAAATACTAGTGTACATCCTTAAAATATCATGTGACAAAAATCTAAATCTGTATAACTTAGTATGATGGAGGAAGAAAATATCAATCTATTGCATATACATATTTTAATATGTAGCAAGATATCTCACATCAAATATATAGATATAGGCCTATGCAACCTTTGGATCACAAATATATCAAATCCTCTACTCATTAAAATAAATATACTAATTTGGTTGGATATACTCATTTAATGGTACATATAATACAATATTTTGGATCATAAATATTATCTATATATTAGAATAATTATACAATTATAGGCCTATATTTATGTATATGCTCAGTAAAGTTATTCTTATGAAAAGATTACTTATTTTAATATAATACTAGATCACTGGATATATACTCTGTATATACTTTAAGATATATTTTAGATGGTTGTATACATGTTATAAAATAACACAAAGTAATAGAGAAATTAGATATTTGATACCATTGAAAATTTAGATATCTAATATCAATGTCGCATGTAATAAGTGATAATATACATTATATATCACCAAAAATATACTCTTAATCAAATGCCTTATAATAAGAAAATATGTAATCACTATGTAAAAATGTAATCATCTTTGACATGACAATATGTATTTATTATGATATATGAACCACATATCCTAAAGTCTATGATAAGTGACAATATGCTCTTCAGGATTGCCATATTCATATATGATAGCTCTTCAACTTTACACTAATGTAATTTCACATTATCTATGATAATTTATATATATACTATTGATTTATATTTAATTTGATACATAGTTAGTTCCTCATGATAAACAGATCACTGCTCCACCTATGTTGTTTGGCAAAGCTATTACACATGGTTCACTGTATAATATATAATTTCTAGTTTATATATACATTTTGTCTAGTTTCTATTGAACTATTCTCATCTCTAAGTTATTAGATCACTATATTGTTGGACCTATACACTAGTTACATTGGATTCATAATAATAGTTCTTGTTATGATGGATAAATAGGTAATTCAAACACATAACATACCATTTAAATGGATTAATATAAATCATTTAATTTTTGGCAATAACATAAATTGCTATTAAGTATTTACTGGATCTTATTTATATAAATACACATTATACACCACATCACATAAATTGATCTCTTGTTAATATAAATACAATGTTGATATATATAAGGCATCTTACATATATTATTTGATGTAATAGGTATCTCAGTTAATAGATATATTATTATGATATATATATTTGTTCACCATAGATTTAAAATCAGGATTACCACATAGTTATATAAAATAAAATCTATATGGTTAATGAATTTATATAAATACCATGTAAGCTTATTATTGTGTATATAAAATTAACACTCATTTAATAACATATTTACAACCTCATATATATAAACTCACATATATATATGAAATCATTTAGCATAATCCATACTCATATATATAATCTCATTTACACATATGCATATATTTAAATTTGATTTAATAATGAATCTTTTGTTCTTTGTTTATATATGAAATACATAATAAATCATATTGCCAAAACATGTAAATAATAGATAAATAACAAATTTGCAAGTAGTATTGGTAGGGGCGTACCCGATTAAAAATATTTGAGATTATCATTGATATTCCAAGATTCTTCAAATCGCTCCCTCTTGTTCCTCCTAAACTCCTCTTCTCCAATATTTTATTCCCTTATGTGCTTCTTCTTTCTATGCCACACTCTGCTCTCTTTATTTTTATTGCACTTCTCTTCTCCCCTTTATGCATCACTCTTTTTTTTAATTAAATGGATTTATCTTTTTTTTCCAAATTCTTCTTTTCTTTCCTTTCTATTTTATCCATAATTTTCCATTTTTTTAATAAATTTTTCTAACTTTCCTTAAAACAAGACTATATATATATATATATATATATAATTCTATTTTTATCAAAAATTCTAGTTTGCTACCCTTTCTTTTCCTTTTTGCCTAAATTATGAGTTTTATTTTTCTTTTTATTTAATTTTCCTATTTTTATTTTGTAATTATTATTTTATTTTTATTATACACACACTTTATTGGTTTTATTTACCATATGAGACTTTTAAATTTATGTATTCTTCTAAATTAACTAGTAATAATATGTCTTATTAATAATATTACCAATATAAAGTCATTTGCATTCTATTATCAAATTATATTAAGGTGTTAAATCCAAATAATGATATTCTTAAATATCATAAAGGTAATTGGTTAATACTTTAGATATATGGGGTTAACTTACACATGGTAGTAATCCACTACTAACTATGCAAATTTATGTTCATAAAAAAATTAACAATTATGACTCTAATAACATATCATAATCATATAAGGTTAATTTCACATAAGCATTAACTTCACTAATACATAACTAACCATGCATAAATAATTATCCAAATGCAATCAACATCTAAAAATACACTATGACAACCATTCAAACAATTCATATAACATATACTATCTAATGTGGTGTGTCTAGGGTTTTAGACATTTCTCTGTCATCCCTCTAGAAAATCCATCTACATCACCCTCTCTTATGATTCTCTCCCTCTATCATGCTCTAAGGGATGAATATTTCCTACATCTAACTCATGATAGGTAGGTAATTAGTCTATAACATCACGATATGTATATCATAAAATAATGTTGAAATAACAAAATAACATGATCACAATGTAAATAATATACATTAAAACTAACTCATAACAATGAAATCATGAAATCTAAGCAACATAAAACTACCCCATAACATCATATGACTTACATATTATTAGCTAATAATAATCAAATCAAATGATCAACTATATAAAATCCAAGGATAATCAAGTAAGTTTGCTTAGTGAAAAATTAAGATGTAATATCAACAGTCCAAAATGTGTTATGATGGAGGTGGATGAATATTGCAGCTAATGATTCAACATGAGCCTTTCTAGTGTATTTAAGATGTGCAAGGTATGGACTAATCATAAACTCTAATAATGTTTTGAAGGTACATGATATCCTAACTTAAGTCTTTATAAGGTTCTAAAGCCTTTTAACAAGTTTTGACATACCATTCATTTGAAGCCTTCACTTAGAACCTACATATATTATCTAAAAATTAGAGTATTTAACCCTTAAATGATAATATTTGATTTCAAAATACCACTAAAACCACCATTCACATTCTTAAAAGCCTTCATGATTTCCATTAGGCCATACCCCAAGTATTTCATGTAATAATGAGCCCTTTTCACAAGTCAACACATATAATTGCCACTAAATGGGCCCCACACATGTGAAACATGTCTCTTCTACTCCCCAAGTTATACCATGAGATTTTAGAAATTATTTCTCCCCTATTTTCCTTCCTCCTACCTACCAATAATGGTTTGTGGTCTGAAACATGAGAAAACATAAGAAATTTATAGATTTTAGGAGTTTTTAGAGTGGTATGAATCCTTAAAATATGGATTTGCTCAGGTGGAGTTTGAGGTATATAATGGGAGTTCAACATATTCCCATGATGAATAAATACAAGTATTTTATGGCCCAAAGAGCCAAAAACTAGTCCACTTCCTCCACCAAGCTATTTGGTAGACATGGAGAGCACTTTAAGTTTATGCTCAATCTATATAGAGGAGAGAGAAAGGGTTTAGGATTTAATCCAAATAAAATATACTTTATGACATTAAAATCACGAGATTTTTTTTATATTTTGTCTTATGAACTATATGAATAAATGATAAAAAGCTGGGTAACCTAGTCACCATCTTAAACTACATAGGGTAAAAGAAAGGGAATAGTTTCATTAATTTTTTGCTTTTTTTTATCAAACTAGTGATTTTTCATGTTTCCTCTAGTACTATATAGATATTTCATTGTATCCTTAACCTTTGGTTCACATTTTTGGGCATATAAGAGTTAGAAATGTCTAATATAACACTGTCTATATGATGTAAGCAAGTTTTCACTGGCGAGGAAGAGTATCTAGTGCATATGTATAAAGGTGAAAGTGTTTAAAAGTGAAATAATGGTGTCCTAAGGTTTTACACATATCCTTAGTTTAACTTTAATGTTTATATGGATCTCCAATCCTCAAAAATTATGCTTCTAAGTGATATGGTCTTCAGATCTAGGTTCCACTTCAAAGGAAGGTAGTATGTTGTACAGTGGTGTCTTGAGGGTTATCAAAACACATAAAACACAATAAGGAGTGTTTAATTCATACCAAAGTGTCTTTCTCTCAAGTTACTCAAACTTCATTATGGCCCCTTAGACATAGGAACTATCAATTTTCCCCCAAACACCTCTATAGTCTTATTTAGGAGAAGTTAAGTATGTTTAGAAAAGATTGAGGTTTTTAAAGGATCTTAGGTTCCATTTTATCACTCTATATGCTTCATTAAAGACCTAAAAATGTGTCATTCTATTAGGTATGTGTGTTTAAATGTCTATTGTATTTTAAAATCACTTTGGGTATGATTTCATAGTTCAATCCAAGCCCTTAAAGAACCTTTTCCATTTGGTCACCTTAGCATTATTAGCTTACCTCATTATTAGCCCTGTTTATAAGTTTCAAACTCCATGTGACCTTGCCAAGTTATCACCTATAGGTCACTACCCTATACCCAAATTCAATACATATAGGCAGGTTCTAAGCACCCTATAAAACTACCATGAGTTATTAGTGCTATAAAAAATGAGTCTACATAATACAAACCCTATTGAAAGAATAAATCATCACCTATAGGAAATTCCTTAAATTCATGTTGTAGAGTCTTTAAAAGTCTATATAGTGATGTCTTGAGTATGATAAAGGATTGTTACTAAATATATGAATGACTCAAGGAGATTAATTGGAACATAAGAGAGTCATAGAGACCTCAAGTATGACAATGGAGGATCTTTTCTAACTTAGGGGTATGTTTAGTAGACCTATTAGTAGTCAATATACATGGATAAGTGCCTACAATATTGTTGAAAATTATTAGGTATACATTATTACCTAGATATAAGACAATATATGCACATGAAGAAGGAATATAAACCAAATAAGGTAAGATAGGGATGTTGTGTCACCAAAATCAATAAAACCTATCGAGATACACCATGGACTGAGTTGGGAACATATAGTCAGTCAAGGTTGCCTAGAAAAGGAAGTTGTCAAACTAAATCAAATGATAGTGCCAAGATAATATAAGGTGGAGTCTCAAGGTGATTAAAACACATGTTTATCTCAAATTTTCACATGATAGTGTTATCTAGGGTGACTACCTAGTTTGAGTTGTATACTTATGACACACTAGCCTTATGTGTGGCTATGTAATTGAAACCTATTGGTAGAGATAGAGAGGATAAACCTTAAGGATATGATCAAGACCTAAAACATGATGTTTAGGCCCTGATTCTATCTCTAGTAAGAGATAAAAGAGGTTTCTTTGGGAGCCAACATCAACTGTTGTAGTCCTATACACTAGACCATGTTGATTAAGGCAGTCTATAAGAAAGAGAAGGTTTGATAAAAACTCTGAGTAGATATGAAAATGTACAAAATATGGAGGTTGGACTAGGAAAGATGTTTTGACAACCTTAGAGCTATAGATATACCTATATGCAAGTGGGGTTTCCATCATTAGATCTAAGCACTTCAATGCCTAAATGTTCATTTAGGTCTCAAGACCATACCTCCACATCAATAAAAGACCCAAGACTCAATGCAATGTGGTATGTGTTTGAGGATGATTTATACCCTAGAGAAGGAATTTAGGTAGATGAGTGAAATAGGTTAGTTCATGTTGATTTTAGTCCTTTCTCAAGGTCTATTGCTTAAGTAGATAGGTCAAGTTACACTTTTAAATACTCGTACCTTTCACCATAAGGTGAACCAAGCCTAAGACTCTTAGGGAAACTTGAGCACACCTATAGACTAAAAATCCATAAAGGAGTGAGTGGGTTTATGGGGATTAGCTCTATGAATGAATTTTAATGAGATAACCTACATAGACTACCTAAAAATGAGCTTTAAATACACCATACTCCACTCATATCTTTACACACACTTTGCATGGGACCCTAAGCTATTTGGGAGAAATGAAGGGGCCAATCAACTAGAAATCCATGATAAGAGGTTTTGGTTTGGAGTTACATATTTTATTAACCATCATTAAGATGGTGGACCTCTTAAACCCTTCATAAACCTTGGATCAAACCTAGTGGGGAAATTATATCACAAAATGCATAAAAATTAAGTGATTGAGATATGAAAGGGTCTTAATGGTCTTGAGAAATCCCCTAAGCACTCATATCAACTATTGGTTGGCATGTGCAAGGGATATACTATATGGATTAGGATTGAGAAAGTCATTTTAAGCCTATCAATAAAGAACTAAAGAGGATTTTCATATAACATATGTTTTTGAGGAGAAAGGATACCAAAGTTCATAAATGATATCACATTAGCCACCTAAAAGGCCATCCATGATAGGTAACTCTTTTAGATAGGCCTAGGTGTCCAAGTGAGAGGTTGTATGCATATAATATGAACTAAATGACTTGATAAAGCTAACATAAATACTCTAAGAGCCCTTAGAGGTGATTTCCATGATAGATAAAGTGTCTAGATGCCTCATATCTCTAGCTCAAGGTCAAAAATTAGAAACCCTATAATCAAACCCATTGGTATAGCACCTTCATTAAGATAATGCCACTTAGAAGATAGATAAAAGGGTATAAGGGGATAAAATGGAATCTTATACCTTCATTAATATGATCATTAGGATGTTTTATAAGTATAAGTCACTTTGGTAAGTAAGGGAGATATTGTAACTAATAATTTTGGCTTAAAGACACCTAAAGACAACCTAAAATGTGTATTTATCACTTGAGAGGTAGCTTGACAAGATCAAAACTATATGGAGATATTGTTTATCAAGATAATAACTTTAGGATAGGTGGGATTCTTTTTCCACAAGAGATTAGTGGTATTGGTTTAGAGGTTAAGGTCCTAACCTCTATGAACCATTGTTAAGAACACTAAATCCCTTTAAACCTCCCTAAACCCTAATAAGGATCCAATTGGAAATATTTAAGATAAAATTAATCCAAATGCATTGAAACCATATGGTAAACACTTGGGTAATTTATTTAACTTAGAAGAGGCCTCAACTATGGTACAGTCTATATGGATAGTGTATGTACACCTCCAAAAATTACAAGTTTTCAACATTTTGAGTAGAAAATGAAGTGAAAGATCTAGTTAGAAGTATAAAATAATTGGAGGGGGTGTTATGAGTATTATTTCATGATATAAAATCATTAAATGTCTAAAATAGTACCTATAAATGTTTCTACCTATAAATGCTTCTACAAACCTCCACTAATCAGCCAGTCTACAGAATCTAGTGAAAATGGTCTAGTCATAAAAGAAGGGTAGGAGTACAGGTGTGGCATATTTTGAGGGCCAAAGTATTAATGTATTATATTGGTTAAGGTGTAAATTAATCCCACTCAGATATCTTGAAGGTTAGGTTCAACTCTCATAGTCATCCAAATAGTGAATGAACAAGAGTCTAGGCTATTAGTCCATAAGGCCTACTTAGACAATAAAATGGAGAAGCTCATGGGCATAAAATGACATAATGAAGTTAATTTTCCATAATAAAACATATATATATATATTCCCCTTTAAGTTATCAAACTCCCTATCCATGGTAATTATGGAGGATTTTGGTAGTTTTCTTGAACATGGCCAATATGCAGTCAAAGGGAAACTACTTAATGCCTTATAGAGAAGGCCTAATTAGACCTCTTTAAATGATTTGTAACTGATAAAAGGATAGGTAATTGAATAATTATGGAGTACATGGTCTCTTCATGGTTCATACCTTGCTAAAAATAGACTCCAACTCTCCAAGGTGCTCATTCAAGGCACTAGTTAACCCAAGAAACTGATAAAAGAGTGTGGAGGACTATTGTAACTATTGTATGACCATTATACCCTCTTCATACCAATTATAATACAATATTACTTCCTCTTTCTTTCACACATCTCTATATATTCAGGTCTTGAGGCCTTTTTTTCATCCCTCAACTGGGTGTAGCAAAACTATGAAAAATTATATCTTGAGCCTTGAGAATCAATAAGAAAAGATTGGTTGTAGACTTATTTTTAGCATTATTGGGTGTTATGGTTGTTCACTTGAAAAAAAGTTTGAAGTTTTTTCCCTTTTGTAGGTCCAACTATTGTAATGTCATCGTATGCAGGTCATGTGAAGTGTTAAGAGTGTGGTAGTTGTATTGAAGAGTGATCTAGTTAGTAGTGTCCCAAGTGGACCTTATTTCCATTGCCTTCAAGTTGTAAACCTTTCACATAAACTCCACATGAAATACTTATGTTTAGGATTGTGTCAAAAATCTTGTCTAGTCACTAGTATTTCATTAGACTCAAAAAGTGTGTTTGAAGATCATTCAAGAGAGGATAAGTGAATATTGGTGCATCACCACCCTTAAAATGTGTTTTTTTTTTTCATGTTTTCATTTTATCTCTTTTCACCCCAACATTACTAGGTCTTATAAATATATCTTTAATTGATGTACTAGGGGATATAGCCCCATAAACTATAGGTTTGGTCTTATTATAGGTCACCCACAACCTTTAGACCAATCCTATGTAGGTCTAAGCTTGAAGATAATTTAACTATATTCTTCAAAGGGTGCAGCTTGAAGTGATAACAAGGATTTAATTAATTTTTTTTTTATCATCCTTCATCCCTTAATTTCCTTTCAAATCATCCTTCTCCAACATATTTTAATTTATTTGACTTTCCTATATAATTAGTGTTATCACACTATATTGTCTTATACCACTAATCCCAAACCACTATCCTTATGTGTGGGATTCGACCCTACCTTATACTTTAAATATTATTGAGTATTAGTGGATTATTATATTCATTACATGATGAATTATTGGTGAAACCAAATTTTTACAATCATCCTACCTTTCCTCACATCTTCATCTTCATGTGTGTGTGGCTCACCTTAGATTTTATATCTACACTTTAAATTGGTATTTTTCCTTGTGTGTAGTCTATATTGGAGACTTATAACCCCTTGTGTTCATTTTACCTTATAAATATGATGAATCTAAATATATATTTAATATATTTGTAAAATATTATATTTATTTATTTATTTATTTCTTGTCAACATTCATTCTTCCTATTACACTTTTCTTCCAATCTTTGTTTGATATCACCTTTATCAAATTTTATCCCATTCTCCACTTTTTGATGATTTTATTGGACTCTTCCTTGGTCTTTGATTCATTATAAATATATTTATCTAACCTATCAACATCTTAGACTAATTTCTAATGGTAAAATTCTTCTTTTACACCATCATGTTGAGTATATCTTTATTGAGCCATCTTATATATGTATGTATTTCATCCTACCTAATCATAATTCTATAATTGTGTAAGGATATTATTTTCAATTGAATTTAATTCCACCAATTCTCATGGAATTCCTTTAATGTGGTCTAGTGGATCCTCCATGTAATGTGCAGTTATCAGGTATGGTAACTTCCTCTATTAAATACACTTCCCATAATAGTCTAATATCCTTACAAGTATGTACTGAGCCATTGAAAAAAATACTTCATTTCCATCATATATATATATATATATGTCACCATATGAAAAAACCTAAAATCATTTATAAATGATTACTTAGTGTTTTCATGTCATCCCTAAATTTGATCATTGTATGTTGACATCATTTTTGTCTCACAAGTGTACCCCCTTATGCATCTCATGCAGAGATTTTAACTTCATAAACATGAATTAATAACCTTCCAAATAGTACTCCAAATTTATAAGTTAGAATCAAAATAAGGATCATTCCCAATTAAATATCCTTTTACACAATTTTGTTTCCTTTATTAAAAAATTCACCTCCTCTATTATATACCATGCACATATTTATTTCTTACCATTAATTCCCATCTAGAAGGATACATAATTAGAATGCATAGATTTCATGGATCATCGAGTTTCATGTGTAAACATTTTGCTAATTAGATAAGTAATTATCTTTACTATGAAATTTTATATTCCATTTGAAAGAAAGGTGTAAACCATGTCTAATCCAATTTATTTAATTAGTTTTATGTATTTTTCCAACTTCCTCATGTTTTCATGCATGTTCACTCCCTCATTATCAATACTTATTACCTCACTAACTTGTGATTGACTTACATGTATCCTCTTTCATAATAAATGAGTATAGTGCATGATAAAATCCACATGACCAATTTATCATAAGTCATAAATAACAATAACTCTTTAAGACCTAACACTCTTGTGTTATCTATAAAATCTCATGCTTAAATTAATTTCAACCTCTTATTCAATTTTGTCTCCAAATCACTTAAATAATCAATCTTTTGGTGGTTGAACTCTTCCACTACACAAGACTTTGACCATGTAACCAGATTATCCTCATTCTTCACTTTATTAGGGTAATTCATAAAGCCAATTAAAATTTGGACATTCTTGTTCACCAGGGTGGTCTTATTTATGGGTTTCTTCACTTATGAATTTGGAGGTGTCTTTCCCTTCACTTGTTTCATTTTAACTTCTTCCTCCTCATTTCCACTACCTTATTAGACTTTATTACATAGGATATATGTACCACTATTCTCTTAAGATTCTTCTTAAATTTCCTCTTCCTACACCAATTTATATTTACCCATCTCTCAAACCCTATACAATCATGAAAACTAATATCCTCCTTCATATAATCAAATCCATCTAACTACAACTTATACATCTCAATTATTTTCTTTCTGGTCTATCCTATAGATCAAATCACCTCTTGATGCTTCAACCTTCATATCCAATTATTTGTATATCCTCCTCAACATGTTATGAAAATTAATTCACATAAACTACCTAAATAATATTTAAACCACTTTTAAACCTTTTAAAACCACTTTTTCCCTCTCGACTCTTCACTCTTCTCACCAAAATACTCTTTCTCTTCAAAGTATCAACTTGTAAACAATTATTACTTATTCCATTTACCTCTTTTTATAAGATCAAGTGTATATAATTTTTCACCAATATGTGATCATAGCTTATTTATCCTCCAATAATCTTCTAAAATTCCTATTATTCACCTTTATGTGCAGTTTATTTTAGTTTTCTCTGCCCATCCTTTTTATGCATACTCCATCTATGTGTATCTTTCCACCTTTCCTTGTGTAATTTGTGTTCTTTCTTTTGCATACACTTCCATTCTCATGTGTTAACTCTTAATTAGTGTAAAATTCTTTTTTGTGCCTTTTTATACACATTTTAAATTATATATTATCAAACAACCTGACTTAATTATTCCCCCATAAAAAAACATGTGTTAATTCCTACTTCACATTATTCACTTTTTTAGTTTCCTCAACTTCTTGTAACTTTTACTTTTTAAAATTTAAAAAAATCTCTCTATTGCACAAAATTATCCATCCAAATAACTTATAAATTTGGAATAAGATTATGAATATAACCTTTGCATGAATTTATCAAATGGATTTATAGGATTTTTTTAGTTTAACAATCCTTCCTATAAACTTAGACACTTGAGATAAAGGTCTCAATAAATCCCTCACTCGACTTTCCTAATTGGATTTATATAATAGTCTACACTTACTAACACAAATCAAAATACATTTTAATAAAAATAAACTACACAAAGAAAGAAATATTTTTTTGAAAAAAAATCTTGTAGACAAATTCCTTATGTTTAATTATTTCTTGTGCATTGATTGAATTAAGGCTCAACCATACTTATGATAAAATAGATTTGGAGGATCTCTTTATCCAACATGCACAATTTGAATTCACCTATTCCAAAGACACTATGGATGATATATGGTTCCATCCATATAATATTTAGTTTACCCTAATGACTTGCATAATTTAAATCATAAAAATTAACTTTTTTACTAATAAGAAAAGTGTTATCCTTTATATGTTTATCATGCCAAATATTTTGTTTGTTATTTTTCACCCCTTGGATCCATCTATAAAGTAATCTCTTTTCATTAAACTTAATTAACTATATGAAAATGTTCTCATGTAACAATATGGATTAATGTAATTTCATCCCTTCTTTTCATTTTCCCCACTCTTTGATGAATATCACACTTTTTCACATATTCTTTAGTTTCATTATGTAATTTTGGTCACTAAAAGCCCATTGAAAGGTTCTTACATAGTATTGTTTATCATGTGTAATATCTTATGTAAATCCATTATTGATACTCACGCAACACAATTTCACATTCATGTTTCATTACACATCTATGCACAATCACATCCTTTCCCATATTATACAATTACTTCTAAATAAATTGACAATGAGTAACCTTGAGTGCATTTTTTTTACTATGCTCCATAGTCCAATCTCTTGGAGCTAATCCTAATATTTAAAACATTATTATTTATTCCATATTATATATAACACACTAAATTGGATAAATTATTGTATCCAAAACTTCATCCTCAATGGAATGTACAACTTCACCAATCTCACTATGTGATAAATTGCCAAGGAATGCATTAGTTCTTATTGGTTTCATAATGACTAAGAACTAAAAATCCTTGAATAAAATAATCCATTAAACAATTTGCCCATATAAAACAAGATTGTTACTAATATACTCCAATGCTTCACAGTAGGTAAAAGGCATGAATGGTTTTTTTAAAATATATTGTATGAGCTTTTGTAAAGTATAAACCATTATTGATGCTTCCACATTTGTAGTTTTATATTTATTTTATACTTCTAGTATCTATATAATTATAAAATAAATCATATGATCAATGTTCCATTCAACTATTTGTGGGAATATAACTCTAACAAATATACCTAAAGCATGCACAAGTGAATTAAATGACTTATTCCAATCCATAAAATGAATGAAGGGTGTGCTTTTAATTTTTTTGTTTAAGATTTTAAACCACTCATATTTCCTATCAATCCATATAAATGGACTATTTTTGCATACTAACTTCTCAAGAGGCTGAGAAAAATGTTCATATGTTTTAATGAACTTTCAATAACATCCATAGTGACCCAAAAATACTTGCATAATCATTTGATTGCATGTATTTTCTAATTTAAAAATTGTCACTATCTTAGATGGATCAACTAACATGCCTTCTTTGTAGATGGTATGTCCTAAAAATGTTCCAAATGACACTATAAACATAAATTTCTTAAAATTTAGTGATATTTTTTATTGTATATGCTTTTCAAGAATTCATGTATATATTCTCAAAGTGATATTTCACAAGTCCATAGATATTTCAATCATCAAGGTATACTTGAAGTAACTTGTGAATGAAAGCATGGAATGATTCTACTAAAATGTGTGAATTTTTTTTTGGTATATTATTTAACATAATTAACATTGCACTATATTCAAATGATCCCCATTAAATTTTCAATGTGTTATTTTTATTATCTTCATTTGAATTGTGGATCATGGTGTAGCCTAAAAACCCATTAATTAAAGTAAAATATATATTTTCCAACTACTCCTAATACTTCCTCCATAAATGAAGTATAGGATACATATTATATGCATGTGTAATTTAATACCTAATAGTCTACACATTATCCAATATTAACATCCCTTTTATACTTGTCACTACTAGAATTACGACTTTGACTCTTCTACTACATAAATCATTCTACCTCTAGAATTTGTCAATGTATTTTTATTAACATGCATAGGTAAGTTTGGATTCATTATGTATGTAATTTAATTCACTTTAATTATCCATTAAATTAATTTGGTTACCATTTTACCCATTTTTTATGCATTCCTTTCATTTCACTATAATTTATAAGAAATAAATCTTTGAATTATTTAATTAGCTCAACTATTCACAATACTTCCACTTTAATCCAATAATCTATAATCATGGTTATTCTTATATTTTATTCCATGAAAATATTCACATTTTACATATGTAATGGTTTATTATATTACTCTTCATAAACCCACACATTTTATACTTTCCTTTCTCCCATGGACATTTTTCATTAAGATGATCTAAATCTTTCCAACCCTTTTCTCTCTTATACTCAACCAACCTTATTTAACTTATATTTTTTCTTAATTTTTTTCATTCTCAAACTCTTAAACACATCCTTCCTCATATTATAGTATCATATCTACCCTTTCATCAAATAATTGGATAATGGCATATCCATCCTCACCATGCATTTATCTAAATCTATCTTCCATATGTGCATTGTTATGAAATATTGCCTCTTCTTTTATTTTTAATATTTCTTTAAACTCTAGTTTATTTATGTTTAATCACAAAATATATTTAAAATATTCTTTTATTCTATCCAAATTTGATATTTATATTCACATCTCCCTAATTATATACCATGCATGCACTCAATTTTTATCATTTCATTAAGCTCATGTACCCATATCAAGATGGGAATCACAAATATACTTATATTCTAAAATTATTCACATTTTATTAAGTGTTTGATAGGGTTTTTTTTCTCCTATATAGTTTGGAATTTTTTTTTTTAAATTACTTATTTAAAATATAGTAGGAAGGGATTATTTAAATTTTCCTTAAATAAGGATATGGGGATCATGTTTTTACCATCATCATGTAGTTATGTTGTGTAATGTGTGAACAAAGGTAACTACCCACTCTACTTAATTTGTTAAATGAGATTTGTTTTTTTGTAATGTGTGAACAAAGGATACTACCCAATCTACTTATTTTGTTAAACAATCTTTGATTTCATGCACATATACTTTTACATTAGTGGACCCATAATACTTAGGTAAATTATCCAATCTTACTTTACTTATCCAAAATACCATTTTAAAAATATGTGATACACATAAAACCCATTTCATAGTTGAAACTTAATATAACTTCTTAGTAACCCTTTTCATGTTGAATTTTTTCAATCCACTTATTACTAATCTTATGCCATTTCTTCTCACCCTTGTGCAATTTATTCTAGTAACTTCATAAGCCTTTTGGAACCATATTTCACATGATGCATTGGTGTTGTGTTACATTGATGCTATAATGTTATAACTTAACCTTCCATCATCACATGGATCCAAATACTCCTTACCCTACATAGTCACATTATAATTATTGTTTATCTCCTCATCCATATCACCACTTTACACATACACAAGTCCATACTCATTATCTAAGGGAATCACAACAATTTTCCCCATTTTAAAATATCACACCACTATAATTTTATTCTTATACTACATAAATCATCCTACCTCTATAATTTTTCAATGTATTTATTAACACACATGGGTAAGTTTGGAATCATTATGTATTTCCTTTACTTCACTTTTCTTAGCCATTCACTTAATAGGTTTACCATTTTACCCAATTTTTTATGCATTTCTTTCATTTCACTATAATTTATAAGAAATAAATATTTGAATTATTTAATTAGATCAACTATTCACAATATTTCCATGTCAATCCAATAATATCCAATCATGGTTATTCTTATATTTTATTTCATGAAAATATTCACATTTTACATAAGCAATGGTTTATTATATTAGTCTTCATAAACCCGCACATTTTATACTTTACTTTCTCCCATGGACATTTTTTGCATTAAGATGATCTAAATCTTTCCAACCCTTTTCTCTCTTATACTCAACCAACCATATTCAACATATCTTTTTTCTTAATTTTTTTTCATTCTCAAACTCTTTCACACATCCTTCCTCCTATTCTAGTGTCATATCTACCCTTTCATCAAATAATTGGATAATGGCATATCCATCTTCACCATGAATTTATCTAAATATATCATCCATATGTGCATAATTATGAAATATTTCCTCTTCTTTTACTTTTAATGGTTCTTTCAACTCTAGTTTATTTGTGTGGAATCATAAAATCTACGTAAAATCTTCTTTTATTACATCCCAATTTGATATTGCTATTCACATCTCCCTAATTATATACCATGAATGCACTCAATTTTTATCATTTAATTAATCTCATGTACCCATATCAAGATGGGAATCACAAATATACTTATATTCTAAAATTATTCACATTCTCTTAAGTATTCACTAGGGTTATTTTCTCCTATATAGCCTGGAATTTTTTTTTATACATTAATTATTTAAAATATAGTAGGAAGGGACATTTAAATTTTCCCTAAATAAGGATATGAGGATCATGTGTTTCCAATCATCATATTATTATTTTGTGTAATGTGTGAACAAAGGATACTACCCACTCTAATTATTTTGTTAAAAGAGCTTTGTTGTTGTGTAATGTGTGAATAAAAGATACTTCCCACTTTACTTATTTTGTTAAACAAGCTTTGATTTCGTGTACATATACTGTTACATTATTGGAACCATAATACTTGGGTAAATTATCCAACCTTACTTTACTTATCCAAAATACAATTTTCAAAATATGTGATACACATAAAACCTATTACACAGTTAAACCTTAAGCCAACTTTTTAATAACCCTTTTCATGTTTCATTTTATCAATCCATTTATTACTAATCTAATTCCATTTCTTCTTACACTTGTGTAATTTATTCTAGTAACTTCATAAGACTTTTAGACCCACCTTTCACATGATTCGTTGGTGTTGTATGAAATTGATTCTACAATTTAATAACTTAACCTTCCATCATCATGTGGATCCAAATACTCCTTACCCTACATAGTCACATTATAATTGTTGTTTATCTCCTCGTCTAGATCACCAGTTTACACATACACAAGTCCATGCTCATTATCTAAGGGAATCAAAACAAATTTTCCCCATTTTAAAATATCATATAAGGCCTTTTAAATAACATGTTTTTTTGGTGTTTGTAACATGATGGTCTTCCAAGTAAGGTTGTTTAGTTTTTAGCTTCCAAAATCTGTAATACTTCAAAATATTTAGTGAACTTTGTTCCTAATATGTCAAGTTTCACACCCTTCAAGGATCCAATTTTACTACAAAGTGTTTTTTAATCTTTGAACAATAACATTTTTGAAGGATACAAACTTGAATCTCTATCTTTCTCTATGCATCCTTTGTAAAAAAAAATTACCTATGCATCAGTATCTACTAATATATTTTTTAACTCCCAATTAATTATATTGGATTCAATTATTAACTCTTTATAATAACCAACATTTTTGGAATTTAAAATATTTTTCAGGTGTTCTTTGAGATGCTCTAGTACCTCCCCCATATTATGCATGAGCCACATGTTCAATAAAGGTAACACCACTTATTTTTTAATAAATTAAAAGTCTGAGATAATTTTCCTAATTCCATCACACTAGGACATTTTATATAACTTTGTATTATTTTGGATTTCATCTCCCACATAATTTAAATTTCACCTTTATTTTTTTCAATTGTTTATTTTTCCTCTATGAGAATTAACTTCTATAAAGGTGCATCAAGGTAACCTACAACTCTTACTTCTAGTTTTCACATAATTATTTATTTTTGTTGAGTGGTAATTCTCACCACTTTAATCTCCACTCCACTCCTTGTGATGATGTTTAGAAAAGGATCCAAAATTATCTTATGCCCTTTCTAATTATATATAACTTCTCCTCTTTCTACAAAAATTTATCATCTTTTTGCCTTTTTTCTCATTATCCCTTTGTAATATCTTCTAGCATAATTTTAAACACTCATGATTGGTGTCCTTCCCAAAAATTTATATAAGTTGGGAACTTGGATAATTGTATTTGATAGTGATTAGTTGATCCACATTTAGAATATGACCCTTGACAAATACCTCCTCTAGTTCACCCAACTTTTCAATATCCATTATAGTTTCCATGATTATAACATTCCTAGTTCTCAATTATTTTAACCTCATTAATTTAAATTATTCACTCCTTGATTTTGATTTTGATTTGGTTATGTTATTATGCATAAGATTCACATTTACTTCTCTCAACCATATGTATAATTCTTGATTCATATCATCTATCACCATAAAATCCATTGTTTTCTTTATTTTTGAATCATAAAATATTAAACTAGCATTTTAGTTTGGATTGTTTTGCAAATTTAAGTAATGGAAAAACCCTTATCTTGTGTTATTCAGAACACTTACATCCTACACTCTATTCAATGTGAAATCATTATTGATGTAACCCTTAATTTATTAATTAGTACACATAAGTATTTATTAAAAAAATACATTGTATTTTTAGTTAACTTATGTAACTATGCAACCATTTTTTATATTTATTCTTCTAAAAATAAATTTATGCCTATATCAAAACATCCATATACATTAAATATCAATGTATTCTCTAATATCTTGTGTGCCTATATGTAAGTATTGATAATTGAATTCATGTATAATTTTATAAACAACCCACCTACAAATAATTTCACATGCTAAAATTTATAGTCATAATACGATATCTTTGAGAAAAATGTACTAAAATGTGCATCATAATCACTCACACTTTTTAAAATATCTTTCTTAATATCCTTAAGTGAAAATATACTATGTTTATCAAATTATGGATACGAAAATCCTTTAATAATAAATTAAACACATAAATGTAAACTAATTCCTTGTTATGATTAATGTTCTTATACTATGTATGCACATGATCATGTTGAATCACTAAAAAACTACTTGATTTCCTTTGTTGAGTTGTAATTACACTTATCATGAAATTTTTCAATTTTTATCAAGTTTTGAGGTATTTACCATGCCCCTATACTCAATAAAATTCTTATACATCTCTTAAAATATGTTTTATTGAGGTTTTTTTCTATATTTGTAATTACACACTATATTGAGGAGCTATTATACTTGTTTAACCCTAAATTTAGATATGTGTGTGATATATAAGGTTAATGAGATTAGATTATATTTTACATAAGGATGGTAAACTAACGTAATTAGAAAGATAATTAATAAAAAAAATTAGATAAAATAATATTCTAAATTTACATAATTAAGATTGCTAAAAATAGTAAAGTACAACTATTGATAGATATTGTAATGAATTGGAAATAAAAGATACTTAACTAGTTTACTATGTGCATGCAAGTATGTTTTGAAATAAAGCTATAATTAGACTAGAATATGATCCTAGAATAGTCATCAAATTATGTAAATACTATTTCTTTGGCCTCAGACGCTTATGTTAGATCTAGATAGTTTTGTTGATGTAAGTGTATAACCCTTTTACAGGTGTCCTATATGGAATACTAACTGGATCTAAATTTAACCAACTGAAGCCTTTTATTTTTATAGCACATTTCTTATGATGTCTTTAGATTGTGTACATAGGTTTTCTCTCTTTTTCAAATTATAAAACCCTAGTTATTTACCCATGGATTGACTATGGGAAAAATGGGTTAGTGGGTTCATGGTGTCAAGATACAAAAATAACCCCTCTATCAATGGGTGCTACCTACATATAAAATAATTTGAATATGGCCTTAAACTTATTTAGTTCTCCCCTATGTGTTTTCATGTGTGTGTAAAAGGATTCAATCTATGATAAACAAAGATATACAATGACCTAGCTTATAAGTTAAAAAATATGGCTTATGGGCTCCTCTTTGAATGATTTCAACATGTGTAAATACTAATCCTATGACTAATATGAAAATGGGGTTGACTATGTTAGTTTTTCTCACTTGAATGCTTGATTGAGTGTTTCTTGGTATATTTCATTATGCATTATTTGTGATTTCTAGGTGTTTTGAAGTGAGGAATGATTAAGGGTTGATCTTGTATATATATCAATCCATTTTATAAATATCTCACATTAAATAAGTTATGTAAACCTTTAGTATACTATTCTTTTTTAAAATGGATGAATTTTAGGAATTAGACACTTTGTAGGAAAAGTGGACACTTGAGTTAACACATGTATCTGACTAGGACACAGGTGTTCAAGAATATAGAAAATAATTACATGTCCAAAATTAGAAGTGAAGGATAATATTAAATTTTAGATATTTTTTCATAGTATATAAGTCCTTGTCATCATAATAGTAATGGTTGGACTAATATATTAAAGAATTAGGTGCAAAAAGATAGTGAATGTGAGCCTTTTAATAGCAGGTAGGTATAGAATTGAAAGGTACATCCATGATAGGTATTTACTATGTACAAGACTAAGGTACTATATAAATCATAATATAGTATCTACATTTATCACCCCTTTAATCTAGTAATGAAATTTCTAGTTTAAAGGAAAGAAATGTGTAATTTCTGGTTTAAAGGAAAAAAATGTGTACTTAGGTGTGTATGACACACCTTGTCTTTGTGTGAGGCCAACTTGAGTGCTTTTTTGGTGATTGATCTACAACCAAGAGCATGTTATATTATATCATCATTTTATTATATATCAAATTCAAATAATTTTAAATGCTTGAAAGGAATAAGAGCGAGTTTAGGAATACATGTGTTTTGATGAAACCATCTTGCCTTTTAGAAATTTGATTTGAAACTATGACTCACTATGAATAATTGAAGCTAAGATTAGGATAATTTTGAACCTAAAAGTGTATGCATGCACGCGTGCGCGCGCGCACACACACACACACACACACACACACACACACACACACACACACACACACACACACACACACACACACACACACACACACACACACACACACACACACACACACACACACACACACACACACATTAGAGAACACATGCACCCAAATTTAATTTAAAGGTGAGTTTTAATACAACCATTAAGTTTGTTTCATCTCAATCATGCAAGACAAATATGTGCATAATTTGGTGTGTGAGAGATTTAATCAATTCACACTATATATATGGTGAGGATAGATGATTTTATCAAATACAACCTATAATTATAGTAAATTTATATGATTTAATAAAATATAACTTATAATTTTTGTAATATTGAGTGATTTAATCAACTCAACCTTCTAAATTTGAACCAACTACTATAGTAGATTAGCATGAAAATAGTCTGCAACAGTCCATAATAATCCATATTGGGTAAGATAATAATCCATAATAATATTTTAAATCTATAAATTGATTTTATTTTAAAATTATAGGTTCCATTTTCATGATATGGGTACCTTATATATGTCTCAAGTATGAAATATAGGTATAATAATAGTACCAATGTATAAAATGTTTCCACAAATATGTATCTAAATCATATAACTGTGAAATATAGGGAATTTAAAATTAGTTCAAATGTGGAGGACATGTTTATATGACATACCCCCACTTGATGTGGATAATATGAGAACTAGTGTAAATGAGGAGAGCATGTTTCTATAACATGCCCCCATTATAATCTAAAAATGTTGATTACTAAATAAGTAAGGAGGTCAGGCCTTTCTTACATGCCCCCACTATAATATTTAATTGTGAAAATGTAGAGTCCATGCCTCTATGACATGTTCCCACTAATATTCCCCCATTTTGAGGTGATGGAAATTATAATCTAGTAGTTACCTTACCTCAAAAGGATAAGAAAATTGTATAAGTTGTGTATGGATCATGACATGTCTAGATAGATATAACAATTATGTATGCAATATGTGATCGCATCATGTCCTAAGATGAATGATGTAGATCATGATAACATCTAGAGAGTAATAAAATAAGCTCAACAAGCAATCAAACACACACACAAGGTCACTTAAGAGTAATCCAAAGAATAAAATGGTCTAAGGAGACCTCATATAAGGGGCATGTCCAAATGTCACACAATCAAAGGGACATAAATTATTTAAATGTCCATACAATGAATAATGACATTATTTGATGTTAAAATATGAAATCAAAGGCACAAGGGCCACAATCAATGGAGAATATTCAAATGATCAAATAGGGAATATAATGAAAGATAATAGAAAGCAAGGAACACACTAAAGGAAGTGCATAAATTAAAGCATGGAATATGGGAAACCAACATGAACATAGCATACAAGTTCCTAAACATGTGTGTTTTTAAAATTTTAAGTACATAACATATCAAATATATTATGAAAGGTATAAGCATGGATAAAGACGTGTAAGTATATAAACTCAAACATGATAATGAAAAGTTATCATATAATAATATAACCTAGGTGTATCATTATCAAATAAATAGATTCCCCCAACATACTTATGACATGAGTTGAGGGAAGATCCAACATCTATATGTACATATATCATTTGTTTGGGTATGCCTATATCATACTGAAATGAAGTATGAAACACATATGTTTATAGGAAATTAATGATACGATATCTAATAAAATGATAAAAACAACATATGTATTATAAATAGTACAAATAGGAACATGCTAAATTTTTTTTGGTATTTTTGAATTTTTTAAATGTTTTTGGTATTTTTGAATTTTTTAAATGGTTTTTTTGGAATATTTGATTTTTTTTTGAATTTTTGGAATATTTTATGTTTTCAACCTTAGTTTGGATCATTTTCATTGTTTTTATGTGTGAATATTAATTTTAATGAAATGATACGATTATTTTTTATCACCATTGTTTATGTCACATCATTTCTAGTGATACAATATCATTTGGTAAAGGAATGTCATCTATCATTGTGTTCATTATGTAGTATATATATTAGTTTATTTTTGAATTTTTAAGTAAGACACCTATTAATGGTATTAATAGTTTCCTTCATTTTAGTTGTACAATATTCTCCAAGGCAAAATGTGAGATATAGTATAGTATTCATAACCCATATGATGGTATTTATTAGTTTAGGTTTGCATGCTATAGGTAAGTAAAGATATATAAGAGATTCAAGGAAAATATAAAAATGTTATAATTCCTCAATATTATGTCCCAATGTAGGTAAGTATGAGAATTATGAATATTGTCTAAACTATTTGTATCTATTTACTAATGTGAGCAAGAAACACCATTGATGTTTTTGGTAACTATTAGATTTCCATGCCTTTGTTACTTTGAAGATTGTTTTTGTGTGGAAATATTAGAATATTTGGCCATTTTATTTTTTCAATCACAACTTATATTTTCCCCTCACCTTTATATTTATGAATATGGTTTTGCAATGCTACACATTGATTGGTATTATGGTCAGTTATTCAATGATAAGCACAATATAGTGATCCCTTTTTAGGGATGATTTTATTTTATAATTTTTATCTATTAGGAGGTAAATATATCATGAAATTATCAAGCAACATAATAATAAATAAATCTATAACATCCTAGATTTCTAAGATTTGGATGACTAGTTGTCAAAGTTTTTGAGAGGAATCCACATTATTCGTTCATATGGTGTATTTTCATTAGTCCCCCATAGGGTTGAATTAATGTTTTTAGCCAAGAGGGATGGATTAAATAACAATAATTTATATTTTCATCTAATAATTTTATATTTCCCTCATATAAATGTGATTTTGTATCCTCTGGTAATGAATTGAATTCGGTTGTACATGACTTGTAAGTGTGAATAGATTATGTGAGATATGCTCAATTGGATTAAAAATGAGTTTTTGAAATTATTTATTATTTATATCCTGAGGAATTTAATCATCACTATTATAGTAATCTAAATTTTTTACATATTATTGTTCAGTATTGACCAATAAAGGAAACTCAAATGTTTGAATTTCTTATGGTTTTGATACTATTGGTTGCATAGGTAATGGTCCAATATCTTGATGTGAATCCACATGAATCTTAGTGGTTTGTGATTTATTTTTACTAGGAATTAAATGATCCATTTTTCTTGATTCACCCATTTCATAGGTTCTTATATTTTCAAGTGGAATGTATTATTTATGTGGTACCACCTGAGGTATCCCTTTTATGTCAAAATGTATCATCTTGAAAATTTTGAAGTGTTAATTATTGAAAATCCTTGTGGATAATGTCCCATAATGTATAAATTTAACACATTTATGTAGCATTTATGGTATAACTTCCATGATATGTATATGCAATAGGAAATGCAATAGATCTATAAATCAATCCTAGCTCAGAGAAGATAGATCCTACTTACACTTCTGATTGGGGATACATTAGATAATTAGGGTCATGACCAATATGGATCTAATAAACCTATTCAATGGATATATTACCATAATAATATCACTAGGGAGGGTTTCAAAACCTCTAGTGAAGTAAAACTATGCAATAATCTTGACTAGTTCCTATGTTTTCATATTCACTATACTAATAACAAGTAAATAACAATATAATCTAGTGATCACCAAAGCTTGTGGCATAAAGTGGGTGGGGGGGGGTTAATAAAAACTAAAATTAAACATGTATTGAATACATATACTCACATAAATGTATATGGAATCCTAATTCATGGAAGAGAAGTACAAATACATATCTATCTACTCTTACAAAGGAAGAATAAAGTTAGGAATACTTACCTTCGAAGATGAATCCAAAGAGCCTCAATCTCTCCCTTGTCCAAGGTGATGAATAAGAGGTTGTTGTGATATGTAAGGATGACAAGGATAAATCATCTCTAGGATACACAACCTATCAATACATCTAAAAGACTTCTCCACAAGACAAGATCTATATCTCCAAAGAAAGTATGAAACCTTACCATTGTTCCTCAAGTAGAATGGTGGATAAGAAGATGAAGAATATATCTTATTTCTTATTATCTTCTCTTATAAATGGAAAAATGAATGTGTTTATAAATGTGGATATAACCCTAAACACTTCTAAAAGTTTGGACCGATAAGGTCAACTTGGTTGACCTAGTATTGAAATTGATAAAAAATTAAGTAGGGAATGAACTATGTCAGCCATGGATGACCTAGTTCTCAATAATATTTTGTAAATAATAATAAAAGGTCGATGTGGATAACATAGTCATGTAAATTTCCAAAAGGGGGTTAGTTTAGGAAAAGGGCTAATAAAGATGGTAAATGACTAGAGGAGGGTGAAAAATAAGAGGTAAAGCTTAGGAGAATGGTTATTAGGAGATAAGTGTGTAGATAAAAAGTGGAGAAAGGGATAAAAATAATGTGAAACACTAATGGTCTACCCACACCTTTATCAATGTACCCCTTAGGGCATACACTCAGAGAGATTAAGATTCGACAGGTTCCTGCAAGATAGAGAGCATCAATAATTGATAAAATTTGAAAATGTTGTGTATACATATTCCCCACTTGAATCTCATCATGTGTTATGTAGGTGAAACATGAGATGGTGCTTCAAGAAAATAACATAGTGACACATAACATTGAATTTGAATAAAGTATAGTAAAGAGAAAAATAAGATAAAGGAAAGGATAAATTGAAAAACACATACCTTTACTTACCTTAATGATTTAGATAAAGGATATATGAAAAATATGAAGGTGTCTAATGTGAGGAACATTAGGCAAACCTGTAGAGATTAGAAAAAAAGAGAAAAAAATCAAAAAAATTGTAATATGTACATATAATAGTTAAAAATATTCTCTACAACATCAAGATTCTAGAACATTTTATGATTTGGAAAAATAGTTAGTAGAGATAAATATATGAGAAAAATAATAAATATGAGACTAAAAGACCATGGGAATAGTGGTGTTACCAAGCATATGGATATATGAGAGGTTCCTGATGTATCATCTAGTTAGGTTATGCCATATAGTTGATGATAGGTTATCTTAGGTTATTGGATGGAGATAGGACCAGGTAACATAGACCATGCCCCATATGCCATCCCTATACATAGTCACATGAGGAGAGATCATGTGGTATCCTTATGCACATATTGATATTATTTGGATGAGTTAGGTGATTATGGTGTTAGGGCTAGCTCAAGAGTAGAACATAGGCCACTATACCTAGTGGGTAGTGTATGCAATGGGAAATGCAATAGATTTTACAAATCAATCCTAGCTCAGAGAAGATAGATCATACTTACACTTTCGATTGGGGATACATTAGATAATTTAGTTCATGACCAATATGGATCCACTAGACCTAATCAAAGGATCTCTTACCACAATAATATCACTAGGGAAGGTTCTAAAGCCTCCAGTCAAGAAAACTACACAATAACCTGAACTAGGTCTTATGTTTTCATATTCACTAAACTAATAACAAGTAAAGCAAAATCTAATCCAGTACTCAACAAAGTTTTTGACACAACATGGGGGTTAGTAAACATAAAATTAAACATGCATAAGATAATCCTAATTAAGTTATGTATAGTTAAAATCCTAATACATGGAGAGAACAATATTATTCAAAACCTAATACATGGAGAGAATAATATTATTCAAAATTTATTACTTATGCTAATTTTATATACTAAATAGAGGATCAAATTTAGACATACTTACCTAGAAGACAAAACCATCGAGACTCAATCTATCCCTTGGCCAAAGGTGCTTCACAAAAAATTGTTTTGGTTTTTAAGGATCACTAAGAAAGGCCATAACATCCAAGACTTCTCCGCAAGACTAGATTATTCTCCAAGTAGAAATCCTAAGCTAAGACTCCTCAAGTAGAATGGTATAAGAGTAGATTATAATTAAGTTCAAATGAATAATAACTCTTGATGTCTCTTTAAGAATGGTGAAATGGATGTGTTTATATAGGTGGATCTAACCCTAATCCTTTCTAAAAGTTTCAGACAACAAGGTTGACCCAATCGACCTAATATTGTAACTGAAAAAAACATACTATATAATGAGCTATATCAACCATGGCCATCTTAATTCTTACTAAGCTCTATCAATAAAAATATAAGGTTGATGTGGTTGACATAGTCATGTAAACTACCAAAAAGGGGTTTAGGTTAGGGGAAGTACTAATAAAGGTGGAAAATGACTAGAAGAGGGTACAAAATAGGATAAAAAGCTTAGGGGAATGTTTTTAAGAGCTAGTTAGATTGATAACAAGTGGTAATTAGGGACAAAAATCTTATAAAGCACCAATGGTCTGCCCACCCCTTTCTTGGTGCACCCCTTAGGGCATACACTCAGAGAGATTGAGACTTGATGGGTCACTGCAAGATAGAAAATATTATGTTTATACATATACATTAATCAAAGATCATAACATGTTACTCAGGTGCAATAGGGGATGGTAGTTTGAGAAATAACATAGTAACACACAATGCTAAAGATAAAAATAAGTTAAAGTATTCTAAAGTAAAAATAGCTAAAATTGGATGATTGAAATGGAAATAAATAAAAAGTAGATGTATGCATACCTTGACTTAGCTTTATTGATAGATGGTTATTTTTTGTGTTTGTAGTTCTGATCATGGAGGGTGTAGAGACTTCTTTCAACAAACCCAAGGATACAAAACTAAAGAGTAAAAACAAACATAGAAAGCCAAGATAACTAGTTCTACGCTGATGTGACATACTTAGAAATTTGGTAATATAGGGTGAAAATTTATATGTTAGACCTAATGACCAAGTCAAAATTTACAATAAATCAAGTAACCAAAAATCCAAGGCTACGAAAGACTAAAATACTCAAAAAAGTAAAACTTAATTAAGAAAGGCAAACTCACCAAGTCAAACCAAGGATACATGTCAAAAATATGGTAATCAAACATCAATGTGAATGTAGTAACAATCCTTACTTAAACAAAGATGATTAAGAAAAAATGGTAAAACAACATTGGTGAGTGAGAAATAAAAATCCTTAATCAAAAATGAAAAAAGGTGCATAAAATGGAAAACAACATTGGTGAGTGAGAAGTAACAAGCCAACCTCACCCAATAATGGAAAAAGTACATGAAAGTAGAAACAAACTAAAGTGTCTACAAAAAGGGTAGTATAATAAGGACAAAATAGAAAAAGAAATCAAGGTATGTCTATAAATTTACAACCATGGTGTAAAGAAAGTAATCCATAGTTTCTCAAACATGTTGTTTGGCTTTATGGATAGATAAAATTAAAACAAAGTAGTGCTAGCATGTTTTTAAGATGTGAAGAAGAGGGTAGTAGAGAAGATAAAATAGATTTAGAATCATATTTTTGTTGTCGAGGGGGTGAATGAAATGGGTGAAAGGGAGAATAAAGAAAAACCAAGGTAGAATAACTCTTTATCAAATTCAAGACACTCAAATTAAGTTTGTCAAAATAAGAAGACTTTCACCATTAAGGACTATGAAGAACTTATCTTATCCACATAAGTCATATGTCAATAAATTAAGTATGTATATCATCCCATGAAGGCTATATGCATGAAAATTAAAATGGACCTACCTTCCTACGACATGTTCCCCATTCTTTATGACCCCTTATAAAGTTATCGATCTATTGTAAAGATTGGGTATTTGTATGAGAAAGTAGGTAGAACCATAGAGTTTTTTGAATTCTCCTATTCCAATATACTGATCAATCATACCCTAATGGACCTCATCTCTAGTATGAGGCCAACTATGGAGTTTGAGATTCTATTGGAGATAGGATATGTGTTTGTAATCACATCTTTTGGTGTGATTTTGATTTTTGAGATTTGTATGTTACATTTTATATATCATTGCCTTTTATTTCAAATGATTTGGAATTTAACTTTATTTATGCATTTTTCTATTCCTCTTCCATGTGGATTTAGAGAACCAAACATGGGTGTTAAAGATGACTTTCATTTGAATACTTGGGACTTGGTTTCTAAGAGAGAGAACTCAAAGAGTGGGGTGTATAATAGTCTCATAAATTTAGGTGAAATAAAAGTGTTATCTTGACTTTGACCTTATTTTATCTAATGTGGAGTGAAAATAAAGGAAATAAAGAGGAGGGGAACATGAAATAATTTGAATTAATTTAATCACAAAAAAATGTGACAAAGGGTGTAAAGGGGTACAATGATAGTAAAGTGTGATTCCTTATCATAAGAATGAGGGAAATGTAAGAAAGCATACTAGTATCAATTTTTGTGAAAATTTCATCTATCAAAAAGGAAAACAATCTAAAGTTGAGAACAAGGATCAAAAACTTATAACCATTAAAAAAACACTCTAGATAAGGAATGAAAAGATGGTGATTTTATGAGGAAGGAAAGGTCATATCCCTGGTATTACATTGTAACTCATAAAATAAAAACACATGAGGGTGTATAAATCATGCGAAAAATAAATGGTATAATAAAAATATGGTATTTTTGAGGAAGGCTAGGTCCTATCCATGGTATTAAACTACAACTCACAAAGGGAAACCCAAGGGGTGCCAAAAAGTATTTGGAAAGGGAAAAAATAAAGAGGATAAAAGTACATCCTAAATAAGATTGGGTCCTATCCATGGTTTTATAATGTAACTCATGAGAAAAAGTGAAACCAAAATAACAAAAATAAGGACTAAGGTTTGTGAAAGGAGAGAAATACTATAGAGGGTGAGACCTATTTAAGTATTATTCAAAAAGAGTTAGATAGATAGCATCATAAAGTATGAAAAAGAAGGGAAGGATTTAGGTAAAATACTTCTTGAGGAACTATGCATTGGTGGGTTCCTTAAAAATATGGCCTTTATTAGTTTGAAGGTGATAGGTACTTAGACCAAGAATATCTTTGAATAAATAAGGACCACACCATTTTTGAGTGTATTTACCTTATTTTTCATGAGTATAGTCTTATTTAGGGACAATATCACCAATGTTAAATATATGAAATTTAACTCATTTTTTATGTTATTTGGTAATACAAGCCTTGTATTTGTGATTGTGTTGCAAAGCATAAAGATGGTGCTCATCAAGGAGATTGAGAGCATGGAGATGAGATTTATGTAATTCTTTATCAAGTATGATACAATGAATATATATAGAGAGATGGAAGCTTAACCTCTAATGGAAGTCTTGATTCAAAACCATAGACTAGAGAAAATGTTTTTTCCCCAATTGTAGTGCATATACTAGTGTGATAGGCCTAAAGATTAGGATAGAGATGAAGGTGCCAATACGTACAGGTTTCAAAAATTATCTTTTGAGAATTTTATTAAGAATTTTGTTGGTGGTCTTGACTTGTCCATTATATTGTGGATGATAAGGTGTGGAGAATTTGTGATTGATTTTAAATTTAGCATAGAGTTGTTTGACATCATTATTTTTGAAATTACCACCATTGTCTAAAATGATAGTATGAGGAAACCAAAGTAGAAAATTATTTGATTAAGGATGAATTTGGATATGGTGGTATCAGTGACATTAATAAGGGGCATAGCCTCAACCCATTTGGTAAAATATTATATGGTTCTTTAGATTGAGGTAATTTTCCTATGAGATCTAATCCACACATAGAGAATAGCTAGGTATATTTTATGGTTTGAATATCAACTAGAGGTGAATTACTTAAATCATCATGAAGCTAACAAGGAATACACTTTTTATCAAATTCAATGGCATCCTTTTTAAGAGTGGGTCAAAAGTATCTGATGTAGGGGCATCCTTATGGATCCAAAAATGGACTCATTTTTGGTTTGGATTTGTCTTGTAGTTTTTTTGTAGGTGTAATAGGTCTTATTTTTGTCTTAAATATGATCTATATTAGTCCAAGTGGCATAAAATTTGAATTATCGAGTTTCCCTCCAAAATTACCACATTTGAAAATTTGAAATTTTGAACCATGTTGAGGGGTTTCCATGCATTGTATAAGGTTGTTCAAGGTGTGAAAAATGTTAATAAGGTGTCTTAAAGGTCTTAAGAGTATGAAAAGATTCATAATTATCTTATTTATTCTTTATGCATGGTCATATAGTGCATATAGTGTAAAAACATTAAAATGCAATGTAATTTTAAAGTACTTCCACGTAGCAACTTTTAAGATTCAGTTATGTTACTTGTAAAAGGTGATGGAATCAGTTTTTAAAGTAGTATTAGTGTATTAAATTTGAATTATCATAGGATATATGTGAAAATAATGGATTTTGATGAATAAAATGGACTGTGTAAAGAAATTTTGAGTGCATTTGAATTTGCATGGTTGTGACTAAGCAATTTGCTTGTTTGAATCTTCTATTTGGTAAGTGATTGAATGTTTGATTATTGATAATGTTCAAGTATAAATTATATAATATTATGTGAGGTATTAAAACTCAATTTTAAGTGGAAAATTTACTTTGATAGGACAATTAGGCTTGTTGACATGAAGTTTACATACTCAGTCTTGATGCAAATAAAGTCTAAGCTTGGATCTTTTATTCATTTATATTTGATAGAGGGTCAGAGAGGGAATACTTTTGAATAGATAATAATAAGTTGATAAAACCTTAATATTTTATTTAATCTTTAATTTACCTTTTGATAATTTTTGTGTCCATTGGAAGTTTGTAAGCTTATCATACAAAACCTTGTACACTATGTTAATCCTATTAATACTTGTTTTAGATTCAAGAAACATTGAAAGAATGTGAGAATAGTCACATAATGATTTAAGAACCTAAATATGAATCTAAAACTATTTTAAAATTTCAAAATTATTAAAACCTTGTTGAAACCCTATTTAACCTTGTCGAGAAGGTAGAATACAGTCAATAAAAGGACTAAAATTCTCATGTTGTGAATGTTACAGGGGGTATTGAGCATTGGTTATAAAAGGATAAAGTTGTGTTTTGAATAAAAAAAACTTTTCCAATTATTTTTTTGGTTTTAAACTATTCTTATATCAATATATGCAATTTGACTGCTCTCGGCCTACTTAGAGACCCTAAACCCTGTCCACTAGGGTTTTGTCATTTGTAGGAGAAGAAACCAATGAAAAATCTCAATTTTTGGTAATATTGTGTATTTTTATGTACCATAATTAAATAAAAAGTTTTAAAAACCATACCATATATGTATTATGAATTTATATCAAGTGACCTTGGATAAGGGCTAAAAAGGCGTAGTTTGGAAGGGCTAAAAGAAGAAAAGTGGACCTAGGGAGTGAGTTAAGACATAAAAAATGATCTAAAAGTGTATTTGATTTTAAAAAAGGTGATTTTAATAGTATTCATAATATTTTTCACTTTTTTTATTACTAACCCATTTGCAGTCAGACAGGGCTACACGGAGTGTAGTTTGTAAAGCAGAGTTGCATGAGTTGAAGGTAAGAGTTTGAGTGAGTTTTAAAATGGGGTAAAGATCATTGAAATAGAATATTATAAACAAATTGATTACCATATCATAATATATCAATATTGTAACTTGTAATTTCATGATGAATGATCTCATGAACTAGAGAAGTGATCCTTTGTTTAAGGACTAGAGAAGGAAACTTATAAAAGCTCTACATAATTTGGTATCAGAGTGTAAGGATGGTTAGAGGAAAATATTAAGAGGACAATATGGAATAAAGATAAAGGAAACCAATTTAATCTCTAATAATTCAATTGAATGTGCCTAATTTGGTCATTGAAATGAGGAACATGCAGGCTAGAGTGGCATCCATGGAGACATCTCAAAGAAGGAGAGTCATAGTTGATGATGGTAGTGACAGAGAAGAGGAATCTCCTAGAGTAGAATAGGAGGAATAAAGAGAAGAAATAATTGAGGAAATATTACCAAAGACATGATGAACATGGGATCAAAACCAAAACTAGATGTGCCAATGTATGAAGGCAATCTAAATGTAGATGAGTTGGTAGATTGGATAGCAGCCATGGACAAGTATTTCAAGTATGAGGAGGTAGATGACACCAAGAAAACGAAATTTTTAGTCACAAGGTTGAGAGGACATGCTTCTTTGTGGTGGGATGGAATACCAAAAGAGAGAAGTAGAAGAGGTAAAGCCAAATTTAGTCATGGGATAAGATGATGATGAAGATGAAGATGAAGGGAAAGTTCATGCCCAAAGACTACCATACACATTTTTTTAAGAGGTTGTAGAATATTATACAAAAGGAGCATTTAGTGAGGGAATATATTGAATAGTTTCATAGATTGCAATCAGAATAAGACACTTGGAAGAAGATGATGAGAAGATAGTAAGATATCTAAATGGTCTTAAGCTCTCCATACAACATGATATAAATATATTGACCTTGAAAATAGTGTAAGAAGCATACCAAGAAGCCTTAAAATCTGAAGAGAAGTTGGGAAGAAGACATGCATAATAAGCAAGAGGAAGAGGCAAACAAGTGAGAGGAAGAGGATAGTATGAAAACAAGCATACATATGAAGAAGGATAAAGTAGTGTACAAAGACATGAAGAACAACTAAGAGGTGGTTATATAGGTAGGAGGCCATACTATAGAGGTGGAGATGCTAGAGGAAGAGGAACTAGTGGCTTCACAAGAAAATGTTTCAAATGCAACAAGTATACAGGTCATAAATATTAGGATTGTCCAAAGGAGCATAAAGAAAGGAGTTATAGGAATGAGAGAAGAAATAAAGTGGCATAGCCCATATAAGAATAAATTATTGTATCAAATTAACATTTAGTGGAACTTGAAGGAGAGGCACTCTTGATGAGAAGGACATTGTTGAAGCCACCAAAGGAGAAAGAGGCCACACACTGGAGAACACTCTTTAGGAAAACATGTAAGTCCCAAGGTAAATTTTTCAAGATGATAATAGATTTAGGAATCATGAAAAACTTAGTTTCAAATGAGATGCAAAGTAAACTTGGTCTCAAAATATTGCCTTATCCTGCACCTTACAAAGTTTCCTAGCTTCAAAAAAGATAGAGTGTGCTTGTGAATTAACAATAATTAGTATATTTTCAGATTGGAACATATAGGGATCAAGTTATATGTGATTTTATCCCCTTTTATTTTTTCTATGTACTAATAGGAAGGCCTTGGTAGTTTGATAGGTTAACTAGTCATGATGGGGTGGAGAACACCTATTCTTTGGAGTACAATGGAGTAAAGTATATATTATTTAATTTGAAACATGATGAAAAAGTATTTGGTGTATTTTATAAGGTATTGGTTGGAGTTTATAAGGAGTTGGTATAGTAGGAAGATGAGGAAGTGAATATGGATGAATATCCCAAGGAGATTGAGGCATCCCAAGTTGCATGTGAATCTATGCCAAGTAACACTTATTCAAGTAAATTTGTGAATGAGTTGTTTGGAAATTTGTATTAGAATTTGGAAAATATTTATATTTTTTAACTCATATAAGGCATGATATTCAAGCTTTAATGCATGAAATAAAGTTTTGAAAAGGAAAGAGTTGAAAAAGAGATGAAAAAAGTACAACGGGTCCAAGAAGGAGAGCCAAGTGAAGATAATAGTATGAGAGTGTTACATCAATATCATGAGAATCTATAAGAGCATGAGAATTCCTTGAGTATAAGTATAGAGGATATAGACGGAATTCATGAATATGATAGACAATAACATACCAAGCATTTAATCAAGCAAATGGCAAGTAAGGACTTAAAAGTTGATATGTATGAAATTGAGTGTAACAAGTAAGGAGAATGGGTGAAGAATGAAGAATATATAGTTGTATTAGTATTTAAATATGGAATTAAGGTTTTAATGGATTATATTTTATAATAAGCATGGTTTTCATACCCAAATCAAATACCAACAGACATCAGATGCGATTTCTTTGACAAGTTTGTTACATGTGCAAGTATACTCATGAAGAAGAAGAACCAGAAGAGGCATAATTGTGGGCCCCAGGAACACATTCACCTCTAAAAGAGTAAATTATTATTATAAATTTTCCATCAAGAGGTAAAAATAAATTAAGTAGGAGTAAACACCAAGTTGACATATATGGCAAAATTTCTTTAGCTTGGTAGTATGATGCAGGGGCATCCTTGTGGATCCCAAAATGGACTCATTTTTTGTTTGGATTTATATTTTATGTTTAAAATGTACTATTTTTGTCTTAGGTGCAATCTAAATTAGTTCAAGTGGCATAAAATTTGAATTGTGGATTTTCCCTCTAAAATTGCCACATTTGAAAATTTAAATTTTTGAACCTTGTTGAGGGGTTTCCATGAATTGTATAAGGTTGGTCAATGTGTAAAACATGTTCATAATGTTTATTATAGTTATTAAGAGTATTAAAAATGTCCTAATTATCTTATTTATTCTTTATTCATGGTCATATAGTGCATATAGTGGAATAACATTAAAATGCAATGTCATTTTCAAGTACTTCCATGTAGCAACTTCCAAGATACAGTTATGTTACTTGTAAAAGGTGGTGGAGTCAGTTTTTGAAGTAGTATTAGTGTAATACATTTGAAGTATCAGAGGATGGACATGAAAATAATGGAATTTAATGAATAAAATGGACTATCTAAATAAATTTTGAGTGCATTTAAATTTGCATGACTGTGACTAAGAAATTTGCTTGTTTAAATATATTATATTTTGTAAGTGATTGAATGTTTGATTATTAATAATGTTAAAGAATAAATTATATAATATTATGTGAGATATGAAACCTCAATTTGAATTGGAAAATTTACTTTGATGGGACAAGCAAGCCTATTGATAAGAAGTCTGCATACTCAGTCTTGATGCAAATAAAGTCTGAGCTTGGATCTTTTCTTCATTTGTATTTTATGGAGGGTTAAAAAGGGTATTAATACACTTGAATAGAGAATAATACCATGATACAACATTAATATGGTGTTTATTCAATAAGTTACCTTTTGATAATTTTTGTGTCCATTGGAAGTTTGCAGGCTTATCATACCAAACCCTTGACACTATGTTAATACTATTGAGACTTGTTTTAGATTCAAGAAACATTAAAAGAATGTGAAAATAGTCACATAATTCTTGGAGAACCTAAATATGAATCTAAAACTCTTTTAAGTTGTAAAAATTATTAAAAATATATTGACACCCTATTTAACCCTATTGAGAAGGTAGAATATAGTCAATAAAAGGACTAAGATTCTCATGTTGTGAATGCTACAGGGGGTATTAGGCATTGCTTATAAAAGGAAAAAGTTGTGTTTTGACTAGATAGAACTTTTCCAATGATTATTTTTGTTTGAAATTATTCCTAGATCATTATATTCAATTTTTATTTCTCTCAACTTACCTAGAGACCCTAAACCCTGTGAACTAGGGTTTTGTCATTTGTAGGAGAAAAAACTAGTGAAAAATATTTTTTTTTGTAATATTGTGTATTTTGATGTCCCCTAACTGAATCAAAAGGTTTCCCTACCATATCATACCTATAGTTTTTATCACTTGATTTCACCCAATGAGGAGTGGTATAATCTTCTCCTCACTCAAGTGACATAATGGAACCCACCCAAGGCTATTGGTATCCCTATTTGGGGGTGGATCTCTGTATTAGGGGCTAGCTCCCCTTGATGCATCATTTAGGGTCGTATTCATTTTACTAACAACTTGGGGAATGAAAAGGGTTAAGAATATCATGAAAAGTAAACCTATTATACTAGAGGTAATGCACTAAATGTCTACTCTACTCACACTCTTGACATGTAATTTGAACCAAGAGAAGCCTAACATACACTACATCCAATAACAACCTTATTCTTGCATCAATGTTTCAACACGGGGTATTAAAATTGGCTTAGGATATGAAGACTTAGATAATAGAAATTCTAAGACACACTATTGGAAAATCTATTCACTACACTTGAAACTCCATTTGACACTTCTTACTAACCTACAAAGAGAAGTCTTTGAACTCACAAGGTATTAGGAAAATTAACATGTGAAGGTAAGTTAAGATACACTTGCAAAAGATAATAACCTTCACATATAATTAGAGAATCATTGAATGAGGTAAAAAAAAATATATTTATTGATTCAAGACAAAATTTTGGTAGGGATTCACCATACCCAAGTGGAGTTCCCTATTACAATGCCAAAAGGCTAGAATTTATAGAAGAAATGGGAAGATAGAGAGAAGGGAAGTCCAAGAGTCACTTGGACATGTGTCGATCTGAGAGAATTAGTTAAAATTTCATGTGGAAGAGATGTGGGGTGATCTATGCCATGTTATATAGGTATATCTATCCAAAAAAAGTCATAAGGATAGTGAAAAATGGCACAAAACCTTTAATTATGGCATAGGAAACTTCCTTCATGATTTGCCTTCCAAAACTACCTTTATCCCTAAATATGGTTAGGTATGATGGTTTATATAAGTAATATGGGTTAAAAAAAATCCCCCACATGAATTTTATTTATCCTTGACCATCCCTGTTCTTGATGACATGCAAAATCATTCATAACGGTCTCAAAATGTCTCTTTTCTATGCACCTTCTCTACTTGGCATTCAAAAATTCTTAAAATTACAAACTAATCCATGAACAAGTGGCCATGATACTTTTTAAAGGCTCCAATATCATCAATTTGAATAAAAATCCTTTAAAATGCTTCCCTAATTTCTTTTCACCACTTTCCCCAAGTGTTCACTAGATTGGCTAGAAGTGAGGACTAGTTGAGGAACATAGATTATGATTAATGATATGGGGCGAATTTTTGGAGTTATCTCAAGTGTAAATATTCCTCTCAAATTTTTGTTTCATCTCCTAACTCCTCATGTAACTTTCATACCTCTCAAAATCTTTAAATCAATCCCTATTTTTCTCAGATCTATATAGTTCCATACAAACCAAGAACATTTTTATAAACCTAATAATGTATTCTAAAACTTTCCTTTTATACCCCTATCCTCATTCTTTCATATTCATTCCTTACAAACTCAATTTTCCCAAATAGGTCACTATGAGGGTTTTGCAAGGGTTTTGAGTGACCTATACTCTTAACCTTTGTTCATAAAGGTCAAACGTTGAAACCCTAAAAAAATTCCATTTTTGGCCTCCTAAGAACCCCATATAACTTATCCAAAGGGTTCAAGGTCCCATATAAGCATCCATGACAGATATGAGTGATGGAAGTTGACCTTCATGTTACTCTTATGCTTCCTATGAGGTTTTCAATAGGTCTGAGGTTAGAGATGGCTTCTTGTGAAGTTTACTCACCAAAAAAAAGATTATTAAACTATTTATCTAGCCTATAAACATGTTTGAATCATTTTTAGAGCTCAATAAGAGCCAAAATGGAAGTTACCCCTATTTTAGGACAAGAGCTATGCCTTGCCAATAGGCTTGTTTGTACTTTGTGAACCAAAAGATGATAATTATCACCATAAATACATTAAAATATAATTAAAACATCATATTTACCCATATAGGCATCACAAAAGACATTAGAGTACTTGGAGAGGGCTATAACTTGAAGTGACATCTCATTTAGGGTTGGGTTTACATGTTTTCCCACTAGGTTTGCCTACAAACCTCCTTGTCTAGATCATTTCCTTAGAATCCCAACCTTATAGGTTGGTTTCTCATGTCCCTCTATATGTTCCCAAATTTTACAAACCTCCTTTACTGGTCAAATTGAGCACAAGCCCTCCATTCTTCACTTAAAATACCATTTTATTGCATGCAAGGAGTGACTCACCTCTGAGACAAAATAAAGCATATTTCCCTATTTGGATGGGAAAATTGAATATATTTGGAGATCCAAAAGGTCTTTATGACAATTTTTACTAAAGGGTTTGGTTATATTCCATGTCTAAGGGGTCTAACCAACCCAATCTTGCCAAAAAGGGGTAAAACCCCTATTTTTCATTTTTTTGCTCAAACCTCCATGTAACTGCTACCTCCTTATCTCCTCCATGATTATCAACTTCTTGGATATTTTATCCATCCATAATTCAAGGTAATTAAGCTTTGGTAGTCTCTGGAAATCTTGTTTGATAGTGAAACCCCCCACATGCCCCTTGAAACAAGGTCCTCTTGGTTGACTGTATGAATTGTGTCATATCTTGTATGGGTTAAAAGGTCATTAGGCATGTTGTGAGTGTTTTATTCATGAGACCACCTTAATTTTATGTTATTTGACCACCCTAGTAGGTTTGAGACCTTTCTATCCTCTTTGGGAGTCAAAACCCATACCTTGCTTAAGTTCAAGTAGGACCTTGCCTAACTGTAGGTTATTTTGGGCTTAAATCATGCTTTAGTGACACAAGATAAACATTCATGATGCTTTTGAATTAAAGTAAGTAATCACATAACTATCTTGCTAGGCCAAGCTTAGTTTATTACACATTCATTTACCTTTCATCTTCAAAGTTAGGCATTTTCAAGGTTAGGACTGAGACATCTACCTACAAGCTTCTAGGTTTCTAAGGCAAGTTTTTAGCCTTCAAAAGGTGTGAAATTCATTTATTATACTCTTATAAATCCTTTATAAACCTTATATCTGATTATATTATTGATTTGAGCTTCAAAACGTCCCTTTTACCCCTAACTAAGACCAAACTAAAAAACTAGGTTATAGGTTCATATTTTCCTTGGCTATAAGTCAATGGAGGTGAGTTTTTAACCTCAAAAGTGCATACAAATATTTAATTATATCTCTGACATCTGGTCACATCACCTCACCCAATTATATGCTTCAATTGAGCTCAAACACCACTCTTAACCTTGACTAAGACTGACTTCCAATGCCCCTAGCTATAGGTGAATAACCCAAGCCTGTAGGTTTCTATGTAGTCATTTGGATCATGTCTAGGAGTGTGTAAGGCTTACTGAGATTGTATTTAGCTTTAGAGGCCTCATACTAGGACCTAATTCATTATGTATTTATTAATACCATCTCTTCATGTAATCTTATTGAAACCTTGCCTTTACTGCCTACCTTACCTTATGTATGGATAGGGGATAGGCCTAAGAGGTCACTCTATGCAACATAACTCTTATTCATGGATTCAGTGCTCAATTCTTGTTATTGAGTTGTTTTTTAATGTTCCCTCTTGAAATAATAGGTATAATACTATTCAAGTGCCTTGTAGGGAAAGTGATAATTAGGAATCCTATAGATATCACTGTCAACTTTCAGTGATTTCTTGGGAATTTAGAGGAGTTCAAAATCCACCTTTCACTTAGACTTTAGCTCCTAAATTTGGCATAGTTGAACTAGGTAGATAGGGATACAAATCCAAAATAATAAAGGTGATGAAATCATCCTCTATTATATCAAACATTAATACATAAAAACCTTAGGACCTCTATTTTCTACATTTGGGGACTAAGAGCCCAAAAATGGAAATGACTTCTTTTGGAGTGAGACTTGCTTGTATACCATCCTATACCTTCATGACATGCAAACCATGAATCTTGGAGAATGATAAATCTCCAAATGGAATCCTCCATGTTTTCCCAACTATCTCACATCCGTACAACCTCCATGAAACAAACACAATCCTGATTGAAAGTGACAAGGTAGCAGACAAGGTAAAGATAGGAAATTTGGATTTAAAAGTATGATAGTTAGACCTCCCAAAATATTATTTCATAAAGGATATATTCACACATGAATATAAATAACATTATAATTACCATGAATCTCTCTGGATGTCGAAAAAACTCAGGACCTGCACTCAACTTTGCCAACTACATAAAATTAGCACCCTTTGAAAACTCCTTCAAAGAAAATGAGGGATGAAGTGTTAGATATTTAAAATATAATTAATATATATTTATTACATTATAAAAACACATAATCAAGATCACTTTGCTCTAAGGACATATGAATATTAGAAATAGATGCATGATTATACCCCTCTTGGATGCAATTCTATAACAAGCTACCTGGATTGTTAATGATTGTTCAAAAAGGAGGAGGTAAAAAATTTAAAATTATTATTATGTATGTGAATCAAAATCATATTACCATCCACCCTCAAGATAATTTCCTCCAACTCAAACTATACGGCCCATAGTGAGCATTTGAAGTTGACCTTTCTTTGCATGCCAAGAGGAAAAGGGAGAAAAATGTGTTACAAATGCAATTTTTTGTGCAAAAAATGAAAAAAAAAACTTGAATATTACCTTTAGGGAGGTAAATATTCACACAACCATGTTTTACAAGTGTCACACTTCCAAAGGTAGCTGTACAATTACCCATTCCTCTCTCTTTGGCTAAGAAAACTGCCTATTTTCTAAAAAACCTACCATTTATTTAGTTATGTTAGATTAATAAGAATTATAAGGAAACATTAGACCTAAAATAAGTTTTTTTAACTTGAAAAAATCCCAATAAACTTTTACAAAACATTAAATGCACCATTTAGACCCTTGAAATGACCCCCAAATGACATGATATGCTAATGAAATGAGTGACTAAGGTTAGTATAACATATAGAGGCATGAAATGACCTATAAAAAACCTTATAAAAATATATTATACCCTTTCATATGCATAAAAATGAATTTTTTAAGTAGGGGTTCCCTATTTTGACCTAAAAGTCAAATGTAGTATAGATTTCTATCAAATGGCCTTGGATAAGGATAAAAGGGCCTAGTTTGGAAGGGCTAAAAGAAGAAAAGTGGACCTAGGGAGTGATTTAAGACCCAAAAAACTATCCACAAGTGTATTTTATCAAAATAAAGGTGATTTTCATATTGGAAAGTCATAAAAGAGTGTACCTTTTTAGTACTAACCCATTTGTATTCAGACATGGCTACAAGGAGTGTAGTTTGTAAAAAAGAGTTGCATGAGTTAAATGTAAGAGTTTGAGTGAGTTTCAAAAAGGGTTAAAGATTTCATATCAATATTTTAACTTGTACTTTCATGGTGAATGAGCTCATAAGCTAGAGAAGTGATCCTTTGTTTAAGGACTAGAGAAGGAAACTTGTGTAAGCTCTGCATCAGTATCCCATACGTAAGAATTTGTGGGCTGTAACATGTTCACTATAGTGTCCACTGTAAAATCCCCCATGTGATTTTTCAAGAAGAGGAGGAACATCATATTTCATAACATAGTGGATAAATCTACCTTCATCATTATGATAATATAAGATGTTATATCAAAATACATACTTAAAATTTTGTTTGTGAATGTGAGTCTATTCATAGGAATCTAGGTTGGGAGGATAAGTTTAGCATTCCAAAAATTGAATGATGTCTTTATACCATGGGTTTTGTCAAATGGTGATGGATTTAATGTGGTAGATAAATGAATCATGTGGTTTATTAGAATAATGGTATTTTATTATTTGGATAAGAAAAGTGGGAAAGGTAAGAACTTGGTATAGATGAAAAAAAGATGCTAAAGAAGCAAGGGAATCAACAATAGAATTTTGATCTCAAGGGATAGGCTTGATGGTGAAATAAATGAAATATTTGGTGAGAATAGTTGTAATTTAATGATAAGAAATGAGATTATCACTTTTGCATTGGTTATCACCATTGACTTGGTGGTAAATGAGTTTAGAATCACCTAAAACATGCATTTATTGGATATCTAAATCAAGGATAACTCTCATGCCTAATATTAAAGCTTCATACCCTACCATGCTATTAGTGACATCAAATGTGAGGTGAAAATATAATGATATGATTTTACTAAGAGGGATTGTGAGAATACAACTTACCCCAGCTCCTTGAAGGCATTTATCACCATCAAAATGAAGGGTCCAAGTGTCCTCATGTAAATTTACATTAATCTTAGGAAGTTATTTGATAACTAATTTTGGTTTAGTAGTATCAAGGAGGATAAAAAATTCATCAAGATTAATTGCTTCAAAATAAATAGTGAAGTTATGGAAGTAATATTTAAGGAATATGGCTTGGTTAAGAACTTTAATATAGAGAATATTTTCATTAGTAAGACTATCTTGAAGGTGGTCAGTAGTAGGCATAGGAGCTACGGTAAGTTGATCAATAATGATTTTTACTTTGACAACTTTTTGACTAATAATTCAGAGATCAAATTCTATGATAAGGACCATTCACTTACCAATTTGTCTCCAAGAAGAAAGGATTCGGAGAAGAAGTGATTAAGGGGATTGGAATGGATGATAACATAAGTGGTTTGATAAAGCATATAATGTTAAATTTTTTTAGTGGAAAAATATTTAGTAAGGTAACCATGTTCAAATTTTGTGTAAAATTTCTCATAATCAACGAGGCCTCAGCTGATATAGTAGATGGCATGTTCTCTTCTAGTATCATATGGTTAGGAAATCATTTCCCCAATGGATATGGGTGTAGAAGAGGTATAGAGGATTAAAGGTCAATCATTTGAAGGAGGATAAATATTAGGTGAGTAAAGCATTGATTATTTCATATTATAAAACACTTTTTGATAAGGATCTATCTATTCTAAATCATTACCTTTCTTAAGGAGATAATTGATGAAATAGATATGGTAAGCTATTTTGGGTAAGAATCATCTAATTTCCCCAAGTTTATTAAGATAAGTGTGAATGTCTAGAATAGATCAAGGGATGGGCATGTTGATGATAACATTAATCTTGGTATGGTTAATATCGATGTCATAGAGAAAAAATAAGAATCCTAATAGTTTTTTATATGCGACACAAAAACACATTTATAAGGATTTAGTCTAACTTTACATTTAAGAAGGTGGTTGAATATGATGGAAATATTAGAAAGATGAATTTTATGACATTTAAAGTTAGTAATGAGGTCATCCACATAGGTTTATACAATTTTATGAATAATATCATGAAATACATGAGTCATTTCCTATTGAAAGGTAGCTCTAGAATTTTTAAGGCCAAAGTGTATTTTAACATAGAAATAGGTGCCTCATTCCATCGTGAAATTTGTCTTATGTTGGTCTTTGAGGGCAATGTGAATTTTGTTATAGCCTAAAAAAACATCCATAAGAGACAACCTTTCATAACCAACTATGGAATTAACAATGGTGTCTATTGAAGGTAGAGGGAAATTATCCTCAAGATAAGTAAGATTAAGATTATGGAAATCAATGCAGATACAAATGACAATAGTGACCTTTTTATGAATGGGGACTATGTTAGAAACCCATTTAGAATAGTCCACTAGTTTGAAAAACTTAGCGTCAAAAAGTTTGACAATTTTTTTATGACATAAGGTGGAAATTTTGGGTGGAAATTTCCATTACTTTTGGTGTACAGGTTTCGCATTAGGATAAGTGATGATATAGTACACCACAATGGTAGGTTCAATACTAGGCATGTCCTCATAGGACTAAGTAAATATCTCATGATATTTATCAAAAAATAAGTTAAATTTATCATGATTATCAGGTGTGAGTTCATGAAAAACTATAATTGGTCAAGGACATGATGGAGTACCAAATTCAATGTGAGTAGTTTATTTGATAAGCATAGCATTACCATCTTGGAAGTGATATGGTGCATTTGGTAAATAAGAAATTGGATTAGCTTTAGGGTCAATGCTATCAATAAATTTGTTAAAATAAGGGGCTTTGTGTTTGAAGTTCCCAAGTTTGTGATGTTGCCAAGGAAGTTGAGGTTCTCAGGGATAAAAGAATTCAATAATAGATTCATCACTAGGAAAAGTGGGAAGAGGACCATAATACTCAACATCTACTTTAATATCAAAACATTTATTACCATGGTGATCATATTCATAATGTATTTGATGGACATATGTGGCCTTGGCATCTAATGTAATCTTAGGAGTAGGAGGAATAGATTGATCTGATGAGATTGGTGTATTGTTAGTTTCTTTGATGGGGAAAGAGTAAAATGTAATGATGGGATCTGTAGGTGGTAGAGAATATGCAATCATTTCTAGATGTTTGGAAGGTATGATTTGTTTGACCACCCAAGGAGTATCAAGAAGTGAATAATTAATAGGAAGTACATGACCTTCTGAAACTAATTCAAAATCCATGGAAATGGTGTGAATATCCTAGTTAAAAGCATGTATTTGAGATAAAGTTTTCTTATAATGTTGAACATCCAAGTCTCAAGATTAAGCTTGGGCCATGATGTAGTTATCATCATAGAATACAAAAATAGTACATGCTTGAGATTCAGGGGGAGTTTTAAAAGGTGAAATTATGATGCCACTGAAATTTTGTCAAGACACAATTAGAGGGTCTTGGAATAATTTGGTCACTCCATAATCATTACATGTGAAGGCATCTTCTTGGTAAGAAGGTTCTTGAGAATTACATGAATGGGGAAAATTAGTGATCTCATCAATGAGAGGAATAGTGCAATCACATGGTAATTAATAAGGAGGAAGCCACTCTGAGATATAGGGAGGTAGCTTAGTAGTGTTGAAAGTATGTTACAAATCATTAGGTTCATCATCATATGAATCAACAAGAGTGACTTGTAAGTCTAGATTGATGTTGATGAATTTAGGTAAGGGAGCACTGTTGATTGTAGGAATGGTAGGAATACAATATTGAGATTTTGGATTGGGAAGTTGAATACTCCTAGGGTTGGTATAATCCTCATGATTATACCATTTGCCATTCTATATGAATTTGATGTATTGGTGATGGCCCTCATTCTATGAGTCCAAGGGTGATTGAGGAGTATGTTATAAGATAGGGGGAAATCAAGGACCATAAGTTTAGTTTGAATGGTCTTATGTCTAATTATTAGGGGAAGCCAAATACAAACAAGTTACTTTTGATTAGTTTTATTAAATCCATGATAGGTGAGGTGTATTTTCTTGAGATTATCTTTATTATATCCAATTTATTATATGAGCTATAAAGATGTCACATTAGCGCTTGACCCTTCATCAACTAAAACTTTATGAATAAGGGTAATATTAATGGCTATTTTAATGAATAGTGGTGGATCATTGATATGAAAAAGGATCTCATCATGAATCATGTCCTCTTCAATAAATTCAATAGATGGTTTGGAAGAAGGACAAATGGATTCAATGGTATACACATTGGTAGGTTAAGGTTCAATAGATGGTAGTTCTTAATCTATAGAGGATGGATATTAAATTTCTTATAATTATTTCATAAGGAACTTGTGATGATAAGGGGAAGTATAAACTAAATCCATAAGTGGAACATTGAAATACATGGAGTTAAGTTGTTTGAGAAAGCTCCAATGAGATTTAGAAAAATAACTAGTGCAAGGTTTAGAAGGTAAGGTATATTTTTAAGGAATAGAAGTTTTTGGTGATTTGGAAGGAGGTGGTTCCTCATGGGCTTCCAAAGATAAATTATTAGTTGTAGTATCTTTGAGAATTTTTTTATTCCAAAGATGGTTTTTTAGGTTTTGTGATAGGATCTTTGTGAACTGGTTTGTGATGATAGTTGACCTTATTGACATTAACATATTGAGAATTATTATAACATTGGTCATAATTGACATCAATAGAATAAACATCCTTGGTATTTTGTTGATGATTATATGTGGAAAATATATTTGGTTATTAGAAGAAGAAGCTTTAGGAACTTGTCATTTTTGAGAAGTGGTGTTGTAATCTTGACGACGGATTTGGATCATGGCTTCATGATTGAAGGAATCACCAAGAATTTAGGAGACAAAAAATTTAGTAAGCCCTCAACAAGTTTCATGGGAATTACCAATGTCAAAATGGAAAAAAAAAATTGATTAGGGTCATACCATTTAGGAGGATTATTAGGATAATTAAAGGGTTTTGGAGGGTGGTAAGAATTGTTTCATTTGATACATGGTTAGTGGTATGTGAGAAGATGGGGGATTGTTAGCTTTGTCAAATATTGGTTTGGTTTAAGGAGTATTTATAGCGATGTCATTATTATAATTTTTAAAATATCCTTTAAATAATTTGGTATTAGGTTTAAATTATTTCATGAGGAAGTCTTAATGTTTAGCTTGATCACAAACATTATTAAGCATTTGAGGAGTAAAAATTCAAACCTTATATTGAAGCAAAGGAGTTATAAAAAGTTTGAAAAAATTATCATTAGTCATTTTATAGTTAGCTTTATGGGCCAAATATTTCCATCATTTGATAAAATCATGAGTTGATTCAATAGGAGATTTAGCATTGATAAAATGGCTAAGGCAATTTTTGGGAAGGCCACTATGTTGAAATTCTTTAACTAGAGGATTGAGTAAATCCTTATGTTTCCAAATGGAATGTTGGGTAAGTTGGTTGTAATATTCTAATACATCACCAATAAAGTTTTTAACTAGAATTTTATTTATGGAAAAAGTATTAGTTTGGATCCACTCTTTATAAATATTTCCAAAGGCTTTGAGAAAGGATGTAGGGTCTTTAGTCCCATCATACTTGATAGTTGGAGATATATTAAAAATATAAATGGAAATTATGAAAGGAGATAAAGGCTCATTTTGGATATTTTGAAGCATTTTTTAATTCATGATATATTGAGGAATAACATTTCCTGAGGCATCTCTAAGAGGTGGAGGAATGAAATTTGAATTATCATGAGGATTGAGAACCAGAGGTTGATTAGCCATATTGATCAAATTATGTTGTAATTTCATTATTTGAGAGGTGTTCAAAGTTTTAATTACATTCATTTATTGATTTGCTTATGAAATAATTTAAGTCATATCAATTGGTAGGTTTATGTTTATAGGAAAACTCCCTAAACTAGTAGTAGGGGGAGGGTTGTTGGAAGGTGGTTTACAAGTAGGATTATTGACTAGACTTGTATCAATGGCTCCCATATTATGTTGAAAATATTGAATATGATAATTGTCTTGATAGGTTAAAAAAGGATTGGATCCACCTAATTCATCTTGAGGTGTGATTTTAACAATGTTACAATTCATAGATGAAGGAGGGGAAGAGGTACTCCAAGAGTGAATGTTTCCTTGGGAGGTAAAGAGAGGGACAAAGGAATGCCCCATATAGTGTTTAAATTGATTTAAATTTTATAATAATATTTTAATATGGGACTTTATGATGTTTGGAGGAAATGAATAGAATGGTAAGGATTGAGAATAGAGAACTAGGTCATCTAGATAGGAGAGTAAGGTCATCAATCAGATACAAGATCACTAGGTCAACTATGTATTATTGAAAAATGAGTTGATAAGAGTAAAAATTTGATTAGGTTGACTTTGTAATACTAAATATAAGGAAAATAAGGATACATAGTTGACTATATTAAATTAGTAATGTAATCCAAGAGGTAGATAAGGTATAGAGTTGACTAGGTCAACTTAATACTATAAATAGGGAGAAACACAGTCTGATAAGGATATAGGGTCAACTAGGTTAACTTAGTACTATAACTTGACTAGAACAAAGGAGTACTAGGTCAACTAGGTTAACTTAGTACCAAAAATAGGGAAATAGATAGGCTGTAAGAGATTGTGTCATATAGAATGATAGTGTGCTAAAAATATGGAAAGTTTTTGCAATACAATTGAAGCAAAAAATGTAAATAAACACACAAACAATTAGATCACTTGGAATGATCCAATTGGGGCACACAACACAAAAAGTTTCATAAATGTTGGTTAATGCAAGTTTTTACAATACAACACACAATGAGTAGAGAGCAAGTAGTCAACTAAAAATTAAATACAATTAAGTGGTCATCCTGAGTGTTGTTAGATTATTATGAAATATTATTTTAAGTGTGATAGGGAAGCTGGCTAAAAATAGGGAACTAAAAAGCATTCTATGGATGATTCTAGGATGTTTAGGTTGAAAGAGATCTATGTTGGTAATGGTACTATCTTGGTATTAGTTCTTACCCCTCACTTCATAATCCCATAGCGATAAGGGTGTCAGGTGATTTTCTAATATATACCATTATTCACATGTTTATAGTTGGCTAGAAAACTAAGTTGGCTTCCCCTTTGGTGATGAAATCCAAGTAGGCAGGCCTTGGGAAGACAAATGCTAAATGAATTTTGAATATTATATGATTTGGTAGTGTGTGCAAAAAGAGAAAGTAGTGAAACTAATTAGTAATTTAAAAAACCACCTAATTAGACTATGTGAGCTACTCTAAGCATGCAAATAGTTGAAAATGAAAGTGTGAATTAATTACTAGAAAATAGTTATTAATTCCTAAATTAAGAATGGTATAGAGTTAGTTTAGAAGACATTGTATGAAAAAATTATAGAATAGAGTCATCTGGGTTACTACTATTTTATATAAGCAAGAATATTTAAGAACTAAATCAACTAGGTTGACTTAGTCTTTTAGATAGAAGTTAGGCTACATAACTAAGTTGACCAGGTCTACTTCATCTTATATAGGATTGTAGTTTTTAAGAATACAAACTTGCAAAATATAGAACTTTAATGAAGTAATGAATTGATAGAGAGAAAGAGAGGAACCTTGGTGGGTTGGAAGATGGTTAGGATTACAAAAATTTTATTTAAGTGCCTTGAATGTTACTTGCAAGTTCTAAAATTAAGTCAACTAGGACAACCTAATTTTATGAAACCCTATTTTTTTAATCCTAATAAGATGACTAAGTTGACCTACTTGACTTAGTTTGTTATTTGGATGCTGACTAGAAGACTAAGTCAACCTATACAACTTAGTTTGTTATTCTGGATGCTAATTGGAAGATTAAGTCAACCTAGTTGACTTAGTTTATTATTTATAGCTAAAGAAAAATATTGTGTCAACCTATCTGATCTAGTAACCTATATCTGATAAAGTCCTACATAGAAATAATAGAGTTATTTTGATATGAATGTGTGTTAAACCTATGCATAGAAGTTAGAACTATACCATTTTGGTCAACCTAGTATCACAAATATAAAAATGTAATAAATTGATAGAAATGAAGAGCATGAAATAAAACATGCAAGGGGTTAGATTCATGTCAGGTTCACCAGAATGTATGCAATGGGAAATGTAATAAATTATACAGATCAATCATATCTCAAAGAATATAGATCTTATTTACACTTATGATTAGGGATACATTAGATAATCAGGGTCATGTCCAATATGGATTTTATATATCTAATCAATGTATCTCTTACCATAATAATATCTCTAGGGAGGGTTCTAAAGCCTTGAATTAGGCAAAACTATACAATAACCCTAACTAGGTCCTATTTTTTCATATTCTCTAAACTAATAATAAGTAAATCAAAATACAATCTAGTGCTTAGCAAAGCTTGTGGCACAACATGGGGGTTAATAAACATTAAATTAAACATACATAAGAGAATCCTAATTATGATATGTATAAGTAAAACCCTAATACATGGAGAGAGTAATATTATTCAAAAGCTATTACTTATGATACTTCTATCTACTAAAGAGAGGAGAAAAGTTAGAGATACTTGCCTGGAAGATGAACCCATCGAGACTCGATCTCTCCCTTAGCAAAAGGTGTTTTGTAAGAGATTTTTGTGATTTTTATGTATCACTATGAAAGGCCAAAGCATTCAATACTTCTCCATAAGACTAGATTCTTCTCTAAGTAGAAACCCTAAGCTAAGACTCCTTAAGTATAATGGTGGAAGAACAAATTGTAAATAAGTGAAAATGAATAATAACTCAAGATGTATCTATAAGAATGAAAAAATGGATGTGTTTATATAGGTGGATCTAACCCTAAACATTTACAAAATGTTCAGCCCACAAGGTCAACCTAGTTGACCTAGTATCATAATTAACAAAAAACATACTAGATAATGAACTATGTCAGTTATGGCTGACTTAGTTCTTAGTAAGCTTTGTCAATAATAATACAAAGTTGATGTGGCCGACATAGTCATGCAAACTACCAAAAGGGATTTTAGGTTAGTGAAGGGATAATAAAGGTGTAAAATGGCTAGAAGATGATGAAAAATATGAAGTAAAGCTTAGGAAAATGTTTTTAAGAGTTAGTTGGATTGATAACAAGTGGTAATAAGGGACAACAATCATGAAAAACACAAATGGTCTACCCACCCCTTTCCAAATGCACCTTTTAGGGCATGCACTTAGAGAGATTGAGACTTGATGAGTTCCTACAAGATAGAAATAATTAATAATTAATAAAGTTTGAAAATATTATGTGTATATAGGTTAAACCATAACTAGTGGCATACTTACTAGGATAGTTTGGATTCCTATACCCAACATCTCCTATAGTAGTGCCTATGCTTTGGTGATGACATGTAAGAGAGCTAAGATGGATAGGAGGAGAAGTTACCATAAAGAGACTAGAGATTAAACTGTGGTGTGTGAGACCATGGACTAGTTGATGATGATGGTCAGTAATAGGTTAAGGAGAGGGCATGGATGTGTATGTAGGGGTGCAGTAGGTACCATATTAGGAACTATAGTAGGAGGGGTAGTGACCACCTTGAGTGCATCACTG